>JAKSXO010000035.1:3607416-3772416 GCA_024509115.1 Crotalus helleri | reverse complement strand
TGTGTTTCCGTTCCACAAAGGAGAAAGAACTGTCAGCATTAAGGAAATCCGACGCGCCTCTTGCCTCCCGCGAGTCGCGTGTCGCACATGAATATCTGCGCATGGAGAGAGCTTTTCGCCCTTGGCCCTCTCTGCCTGGGTGCCTCCTCCGTCCGTCCTCTCCTGGTTCCTCAGCAAAGGGAAATAGCCATCAAACTCCGATGGGAACCCAGTTAACTCCTTCTTCTGGGTTATCTTCCACGAGCCTCACTTTTCTAAGACAGAGGTTTCACTCGCGCTTCGTTTTCTACTACTTTCCAGAACGAAGAACAGAAGAACGCAATTGGAAGGCACCTTGGGTGTCTTCTAGTAAAACCACCTGTTCAAGCAGGAAACCCTACACCATTCTGGACAAATTTGGGGTTTGTTTCGAATTTGGGGACTCTTGAGGACCAGGCTGCACCCGGGCATGGCTTCCAGGCTAGAGGATTTTAAAACTGTAGCAGGCAGGACATATGAATGGATCCATCTAGAGTCCAGGGGTAGCAAGCTTGGCTCTTTTATGACTGGTGGACTTCAACTCCCAGAATTCCTAAGCCAGCCATGCTGAGGGGAAAGGGAGAGGTTTCCAAGCTGAGCCATGCTGACTCAGGAATTCTGGGAGTTGAAGTCCACGAGTCATGAGGGGGCCATAGTTCCCCCATGCTGGCTCAGGAATTCTGGGAGTTGAAGTCCACGAGTCATGAGGGGGACATAGTATCCCATGCTGGCTGAGGAATTCTGGGAGTTAGTCCACGAGTTATGAGAGGGGCCATAGTCCCCCCATGCTGGCTCAGGAATTCTGGGAGTTGAAGTCCACGAGTCATGAGGGGGACATAGTTCCCCATGCTGGCTGAGGAATTCTGGGAGTTGAAGTCCACGAGTCATGAGGGGGCCATAGTATCCCATGCTGGCTCAGGAATTCTGGGAGTTGAAGTCCACCAGTCATGAGGGGGGCATAGTTCCCCCATGCTGGCTCAGGAATTCTGGGAATTGAAGTCCACGAGTCATAAAAGCCAAGGTGGCCTACCCCTGGCCTAGACTGTTGCCAGGTAGACCAGGCGGGAGATAAGAGATAACGCAACTCTCTTGATCCAGGCTATAGGAAGAGACTCTTGGAAAAAAGCCAGCAGCTTCCTCTGTCCCTCCGTTTCTCTTAGAGCCCAGAGATTTGAGTCGATTCCTTTTCTTTATCCAGGTTTCATTTATGTTGTGCTAACCGCCATCACCCGGTTTCTCCAATGTCATCTCTGTGGTTCTCTGCATCTAGCAGGATTAGATGTTAGGTTAGGTTAGATAAAATGGAGCAACATGCAGATTAACTGGCATTCGGGGCAGATTGATATCTGAACATCTCATTATATGTATGCATTTAGTAGATGTTATGTTCCATATCCAATAAAGTGTCTTTCTCCTCCTCCTCCTCCTCCTCCTCCCAGTCCTTCTTCTTCATCTTCTTCCTCTTCTTCTTCTGCTGCTTCTTCTTCATCTTCTTCCTCTTCTTTTTCTGCTGCTTCTTCCTCTTTTCCTGTTCTTTTTCTTCCTATTCCTCCTCCTCCTCTTCTTTTTCTTCTTCCTCCTCTTCTTTGTCCTCTTCCTCTTCTGCTCCTTCCTCCTCCTTTTTCTTCTTCCTTTTCTTCTTTATCCTTCTTCTTCTTCTTCTTCTTCTGTTTCTTCTTCTTCCTCCTCCTCTTCTTCCTCCTCCTCCTCCTCCTCCTCCTCTTCTTCTTCTTCTTCTTCTTCTTCCTCCTCCTCTTCTTCTTCTTCCTCTTCTTCCTCCTCCTCCTCTTCTTCCTCCTCCTCTTCTTCTTCTTCTTCTTCCTCTTCTTCTTCCTCCTCCTCTTCTTCTTCTTCTTTTTCTCCTCCTTCTCCTCCTCCTTCTTCCTCCTCCTCCTCTTCTTCTTCTTCTTCCTCTTCTTCCTCCTCCTCCTCCTCCTCTTCTTCCTCCTCTTCTTCTTCCTCTTCTTCCTCCTCCTCCTCCTCCTCTTCTTCTTCTTCTTCTTCTTCTTTTTCTTCTTCTTCTTCTTCTTCTTCTTCTTCTTCTTCTTCTTCTTCTTCTTCTTCTTCTTCTTCTTCTTCTTCTTCTTCTTCTTCTCCTCCTCCTCCTCCTCCCCCTTTCTCCTGGGATGCTGAAGGGCCTTTCCCATCTGGAGACATCAAGCACCTAAAGACCGCAGGCCCTTCCCCTCTGCTCAAGCAGAAGACCCTCTCCCAGGGATGTCCAACCTTAGGAACTTTAAGACTTGTGAATGTCATCTCCCAGAATTCCCCAGCCAGACACCCAAGACAAATGGCTGCCCAACCTCTTCTTGAAAATCTCCAGTGATGGAGCACCCACAACCTCTGGAGGACAGCCGTTCCGCTGGCTAAATTCTCCACTACAGGTTTTGGAGATCACAAAGTGGGTGAATGCAGAAACAATGGGAACGGGAATTCATTCCTCCACTGGTTGTTTTCCCTAATTGTTGATTGATTTACCCAACCCATTTCTGTAGCCGCCCAACAGACACACATCAGTGACAACAATGAGTTGAAAACAGGGGAAGAATCTGATCCATGCTGCACCCGACGTTCTGTGCGTGCCTTCCATTGAAATAAAAGTTTGCCTCAGTTTCCCCACTGCTGTCCTGCCTCTTTATTTGACAGCTCCTTTCTGTGAGGGAAGCAGATTATTTTTTAATTGAACAGCAATTGATTGCCACAGATGTGTTCTTTTGTCTCTAGAATAAATGGGAGAGAAGAGATAAATTTAGCCAGCATTAATTAAGCCCAATTACAGATGTGATGCATTAGAAACACACTAGATGGGCTGGGGGGGGGGGTCTAATACCTCCAGCTCACCCCAGAGGTTTTCCCAGGGCTGCATTTCTGCAAATGAGTTGATCCTGCTGAGGATCACCAAGGCTTGGCCAGATCACAGTGACCTGCATGGGATTCAGGAAATGTATTGTCGCTATCACTAATTATTTTGGATGCATTTTTTTTTAGCCTGCTATTGAAAAATAAGTTATCTTTTATCTTAATATTTTGTTGCAGTACCGTAGACATGCATATACTTTGCTTGTCAGAAGGTCAGAAAAAAAGATGGGGTCAAGCTATCCTCCAAAGTGCCTGAAGGCAGGATAAGAAGCAATGGGTGGAAACTCATCAAGGAGAAAAGCAACCTAGAACTAAGGAGAAACTTCCTAACAGTGAGGACAATTAACCAGTGGAACCACCTGCCTCCAGAAGCGGTGAATGCTCCAACACTGGAAGTTTTTAAGAAGAGACTGGACAGCCATTTGTTTGGGATGGTCTAGGGTCTCCTGCCTGAGCAGGGGGTTGGACTTGATGACCTCCAAGGTCCCTTCCAACTCTGTTATTCTTTTTTTTCCCTTCCTTCCTTACTTACTGCTTCCCTCCCTCTCTCCCTTCTCCAACACTGGAAGTTTTTAAGAAGAGACTGGGCAGCCATTTGTCTGAAATGGTATGTCCTGCCTGAGCAAGGGCTTGGTCTAGATGACCTCCAAGGTCCCTTCCAACTGTATTATTCTTCTTTTTTTCCCTTCCTTCCTTCCTTCCTTCCTTCCTTCCTTCCTTCCTTCCTCCCTCCCTCCCTCCCTCCCTCCCTCCCTCCCTTCCTTCTCCAACACTGGAAGTTTTTAAGAAGAGACTGGACAGCCATTTGTCTGAGATGGTATAGGGTTTCCTGCCTGAGTATGGGGTTGGTCTAGATAACCTTCAAGGTCCCTTCCAAATTATTATTATTATTATTATTATTATTATTATGCAAAAGGGGATCACATGACCCCGGGACAGTGCAACTGTCATAAATCTGAGTCAGTTGCCAAGGGTCTGGATTTTTGATCACATGACCAAGGAGATGCTGCAACTGTCAAAAGTTGAAAAAGAGTCAGAAGTCACTTTTAACAATGCCGCTTCAAACAAAGTCACCAAACAAACTGTTGTAAGTGAAGGACTACTGTAGTAGGAAGTGATTAAGTCTAATATCTGAGGGGCCTCCCCAAAGAAGAGGAGGGGTTCCCACCCTGTAATAGTAATAGTAGTAAAGTTGGAAGGGACCTTGGAGGTCATCTAGTCCAACCTGTTCCCCAAAGCACCTCAAGGCAGAACAAGAAGCAACGGATGGAAACGGATCAAGGAGAGAAGCAACCCGGAACTAAGGAGAAACTTCCTGACCGTGAGGACAATTAACCATATGTGGTTAGAAAAAATATTGGGCGAACAAGTGGATTTTAAACCTGAACTTTTTTTACTAGGCATTATGTCTGAAAAGATTAATGAGCAGAAATTATATTTAATTCTACATATTACCACAGCAGCAAGAATAATTTTTGCACAGTACTGGAAGAATGAAGGATTGCCATCAGAAGAAGAAATAATCACGAAAATATTGGAATGTGCAGAGATGAGCAGACTGACTATGAGGCTGAAAGACAAAGAAGATACAGACTATTATAAAATTTGGAATTTATTTTATTCTTGGTTAGAGAAAAGAATGAAGGATTAGGAAATGAACATGTATTAGCTTAACAAACACCAGACAACTTGTGTGATTGGAAAAATTAACATATGTTGATGGGAAAAAAAATAATAAAAAAGATTGTTGGGAAAAAAATTAACCAGTGGAATAGCTTGCCACCAGATGTTGTGGGTGCTCCATCACTGGAGGCTCTTTTAAAAAGAGACTGGACAGCCATTTGTCTGAAATGGTATAGGGGCTTCCTCTCTGAGCAGGGGGTTGGACTAGATGACCTCCAAGGTCCCTTCCAACTCTGTTATTGTATGTTCTATGGCTGTTGCTTCTTCCTGAAAAATGAGGGTCGACGGTAAGAACAATTAATCAGGGGAAGGGTTTGACTTCTGAAATTGTGGGTGCTCCACCCCTGAAATAAACTCACCATATTTATCACAGTATCCTCGGGCTGGACAGGACCTTAGAGGTCTTCTAGTCCAACCCCCTGCCCCTCCTGGATAAACACCATCCTGGATAAATCTTTTCTTGGAAACCTCCAGCAATGGGAGCCAAGCCGTTGCACGGCTCAATTGTTTTCGCTGTCGAGACTTTCTCCTGGCTGACTGGGGGATTCTGGGAGTTGAAGTCCAGTTGCCCAGCTTGAGAAACGATGCCAAAGTTTCGGCCCTCAAGTCAGCTCCTTGAACCCGGCTCTCCCCTCCTTTCCTTTCAACCCCTTCCTCCTTTTCCAGGACCCCTTTTTCCTCTCCCTTCCAGCTCAGAGAGAAATGCCGTTTTCTTCCTTCCGTGGGGAAAGAGAGAAGAAAGGGAAAAAAAAGAGAGAGAGAGAATCAGAAACGCGGGCAAAGAAACGAAGCAGAAAGGTAAAAAGCAGGCCAGGAGCGCTCAAGGAAGGAGAGATGAAAAGCTGAGCCAGCAGATCCAAAGAGAGAAAAAAAGAAAGAGGAGAAGAAAAAGCCCTATCTCCAAATCTTCCAGTAATTCCCAGCAAAGGGGCAACAGTCACGGCAGAAAAAGCAGGGTGGAGGGCCATCACCACCCTTAATGAAATTACCACCGTGGGCCGATTAGGTTAGCCGGTCCGGTGGGATCGGCCGGGGAGGGGATGGACTGAAAGTAGAAGGGGAACTAAATTGCATTTCATTTCAATTTGGCCATTAAGTGTGACGGTTTTGTCAAATAAGCACAGAGAGGGAGGGGTTGAGGGAGGGATGAGCTGGTGACACCCAGGGAGACTCTTGGCTGCCTTCAGACAACTGCTGGGAGGGTCTTTCCCCAAAGCCTAATGAGACCACAGGGATCACTTGATACGGGTAGAGAAGGATATTTGAAGCTCAGGGGGGCTAGCTCTCTCAGCTGGGTGGCTTTCCTGCAGACGTTCCGTGACCCAACTTGGGAACGTCGTCAGTGCTAGAAGGGAGTGGGGTTTGCAGAGAGGAGGAGGAGGAGGAGGAGGAGGAAGAGGGAGGAGGAGGAGGAGGAGGAGGAGGAGGAGGAGGAGGAGGAGGAGGAGGAGGAGGAGGAGGAGGAGAGGACTGTGGAGTCCTTGGTGCTCTCTGAGCTGGGTGGTTTTCTTGCAGACATTTCATTACCCAACTAGGTAACATCATCAGTGGTAGAAAGGAGTGGGGTTTGTGGAGAGGAGGAAGAAGAAGAAGAAGAAGAAGAAGAAGAAGAAGAAGAAGAAGAAGAAGAAGAAGAAGAAGAAGAAGAAGAAGAAGAAGAAGAAGAAGAAGAAGAAGAAGAAGAAGAAGAAGAAGAAGAAGAAGAAGAAGAAGAAGAAGAAGAAGAAGAAGAAGAAGAAGAAGAAGAAGAAGAAGAAGAAGAAGACTGTGGGGTCCTTGGTGCTCTCTGAGCTTGGTGGTTTTCTTGCAGATGTTTCATGGCCCAAGTAAGTAACATTATCAGTGCTAGAAGGGAGGAGGAGGAAGAGGAGGTGGTGGTGGTGGTAGTGGTGGTGGTGGTGGTGGAGGAGGAGGAGGAGGAGGAGGAGGAGGAAGAGGTGGAGGAGGAGAATTGTGGAGTCCTTGGTTTCGTGGTTTCCTGGCAGACACTTCGTTACCCAACTAGGTGACATCATCAGTGCTAGAAGGGAGTAGGGTTTTGCTCTCTGTTTATATACATGCAGTTTCCTTGAAGACAGCACCCCTCCTTCCTTTCTAGCACTGATGATGTTACCTGGCTGGATAGGTGAGCTTGTAAGTGCACATTTTTTCCAGTACCGTTGTAACTTGGAATGGTCACTAAAAGCATGGCTGTTAACTCAAGGATCCCCTGAATTCAGAGGCTTCTGCGGGCGGAGTAGAAAAACCACGAAAGTTTTCCCTCCCCCCCATTGTTTAAAACCCTGACTCTTTTTTTTAAAGGGTTAATGCTGCACTGCTAGAGGTCGATGGGCCCTGTAACCCCACACATAAAGGCAGAACCTAAACGAAAGAATAAAAAAAATAGCTCAAGGTAAAGAATAGGATGCAAAGGAAATCGCAGTTTTGCATGAAAAAAAATCATCGAACTGCTCAGAGGCATTTTTTTTAATGACTATCCAAACGCTTTTTCTTTTTATGATTATTATAAACTGGTCAGTTCTGGAAGGTAAATGTAAATGAGTACGAAGGAATGGCTATCAACGTCCCAGTAAATTATCGCGCGTATAAAAACTTTACTGCTTACATAAAAGTCAATTATTTTCCAGAGAATTTCCTTTCCCCTCCCACCGTGTTCGCTATCTATCTATTATTCCCCAAACCCTTTTAAACGCTCAACTTCAACATGCTGAAATTACATTCCGTTTCAAAATATAAGTCAATCCTTTGGGAGTCTACGGCGCTCTTGGTCCTTCTAGCCATCCCCGTCTCTGTGGTGACTGGCGGTGTTGATGGACATCAGCGTGCGAGTGTGGGTGTGGGTGTGTGGTGACGTGTGTGGTGACCCCCCCAATCGCTAGTCTGCAAACTTTGTTAAGAGGAAGAGGAATAGAATTATGGAACGGAATGGAATAACACAGTTGGAAGGGACCTTGGAGGTCATCTAGTCCAACCCCCTGCGCAAGCAGGAGAACCTATGCCATTCCAGACAAATGGCTGTTCAGTCTCTTCTTAAAAGCTTCCAGTGTTTGGGAGCATTCACCGCTTTCTGGAGGCAGGTTGTTCCCCTGGTTAATTGTTCTCACTGTCAGGAAGTTTTCTCCTTAGTTCTAGGTTGCTTCTCTCCTTGATGAGTTTCCATCCGTTGCTTCTCGTCCTGCCTCAGGGGCTTTGGAGAATAGCTTGACTCCTTCTTCTTTGGGGCAGCCCTGAGATATTGGAAGGCTGCTATCATGTCCCCCCTCATCCTTCTCTTCATTAAAACTAGACATCCCCAATTCCAGCAGCCGTTCTTCGTATGTTTCATCTCCAGGCCTTTAATCATCCTAGTTGCTCTTTTGCACTTTTTCCAAAGTCTCAACATCTTTTTTTAGTAATATGGTGACCAAAACTGGATGCAGGATTCCAGGTGTGGCCTTACTAAGGTTTTATAAAGCGGGTACTAACACTTCACGTGTTAAAATTTAAGGAAGAAGGCAAACGGACCAGCATCTTGGATAAAATGAACTCAGAAGCTCTCACCCAAGACGTCCAAAGTTTTGCAGCATTGCTTAAAAACTTGCAGAAGTTTTTTTTCAGATTTTTTCCTGGCATTTAATAAATGTCATTTCTCTAGTGAAATGAGTGGGATCTGATTGATCCAGTTGCCAGAAGCCACGATTATGTCTGTAGATTGCAGGGGGCATCGCTAAGAAATATATTTGGAGACATTAATTTCTCCATCTAATGACTTTGCTATCTGTTTTTCGGAATGCTCAGAAGCAATTTATCACTTTAAATACCCATCTATAAAATTATGTAATATAAAAAAAATAAATTAAATCAGCAGAAAAATTACCAATATCACAGCAGGAAATTTTCAAAAGAAATAAAGAATTTGTGTTGTTATTCTCATTATCACTGAATACAAAGAAACTAAGTTGGTTTTTTTCTCCTCCCTTCCTCCGATTCCCTCCTCCCTTCCTTATTTCTTTCCTTCCTTTCTCTCTCCCCTCCTTCCTTCTCTTCCTCCCTTCCTTCTTCTTCCCTCCCTTCTTCTTTCCTTCTATCCATCCATCATCCCATATCTTCCTTCCCTGCAACTTCCCTCCTTCCCTCCCTCCTTCCCACCCCCTCTCTCCCCTCCCTTCCTTTCTTCCACAGTCCCTTCTTTCCCTCCTTCCTTCCTCTCTCCCTCCCTCCCTTCCATCCATCTTCCTTCCTTCCTTTCTTTCCTTTCTCCCAACCATCTTCCCTTCCTTCCCTTCTTCTCTCCTTCCCGTCTTCCTTTTTTCCTTCCTCTCCTTCCTTTCATCCATCCATCCATCCATTTTCTTCCATCTTCCTTCCTTCCTTCCTTTCATCCCTCTTCCTCCCTCCCTCCCTCCCATCCATCTTCCTTCCTTCCTTCCTTCCTCCCTCCCTCTCTCCCTCTCTCCCATCCATCTTCCTTCCTTCTTTCCTTCCTTCCTCCCATCCATCCATCCATCCTTCCTTCCTTCCCTCCTTCTCTCCTTCCTTCCTTTCATCTATTCATCCATCCATCCATCTTCCTTCCATCTTCCTTCCTTCCTTCCATCCATCCATCTTCCTTCCTTCCTCCCTGCCTCCTCCCTCCCATAAACTCCTTCCTTCCTTCCTTCCTTCTTCCATCCTTCCTTCCTTCCTTCCTCCACCCTCTCCCATCCATCTTCCTTCCTTCCTTCATCCCATCCATCTTCCTTCCTTCCTTCCTTCCTTCCTATCCATCCCTCTTCCTTCCCTCCCTCCCCTCCCTCCATCATCCTTCCTTCCTTCCTCCTCCCTCTCTCCCCTCTCTCCCCTCCATCTTTCCTTCCTTCTTTCCTTCCTTCCTTCCCCCATCCATCCATCCATCCTCCTTCCTTCCCTCCTTCTCTCCTTCCTTTCATCTATTCATCCATCATCCATCTTCCTTCCCATCTTCCCTTCCTTCCTTCCTTCCTTCCATCCATCCATCTTCCTTCCTCCTGCCTCCCTCCCTCCCATAAATCTTCCCTTCCTTCCTTCCTTCCTTCCTTCCTTCCTCCCTCCTGTCTCCCATCCATCTCCTTCCTTCCTTCATCCCATCCATCTTCCTTCCTTCCTTCCTTCCCTCTTCCTTCCTTCCTCCCTCCCTCCCTCACATCCATCTTCCTTCCTTCCTCCCTCCCTCCCTCTCTCCCTCTCTCCCATCCATCTTCCTTCCTTCTTTCCTTCCTTCCTTCCTCCCATCCATCCATCCTTCCTTCCTTCCCTCCTTCTCTCCTTCCTTCCTTTCATCTATTCATCCATCCATCCATCTTCCTTCCTTCCATCCATCCATCCATCCATCCATCTTCCTTCCTTCCTCCCTGCCTCCCTCCCTTCCATAAATCTTCCTTCCTTCCTTCTTCCTCCCTCCCTCTCTCCCATCCATCTTCCTTCCTTCCTTCATCCCATCCATCTTCCTTCCTTCCTTCCTTCCTTCCATCCCTCTTCCTTCCTCCCTCCCTCCCTCCCATCCATCTTCCTTCCTTCCTCCCTCCCTTCCTCTCTGCTCTCTCCCATCCATCTTCCTTCCTTCTTTCCTTCCTTCCTTCCTCCCATCCATCCATCCATCCTTCCTTCCTTCCCTCCTTCTCTCCTTCCTTCCTTTCATCTATTCATCCATCCATCCATCTTCCTTCCTTCCTTCCTTCCTCCCTCCCTCTCTCCCTCCCTCCCTCCCATCCATCTTCCTTCCTTCCTTCCTTCATCCCATCCATCTTCCTTCCTTCCTTTCTTCCTTCCTTCCCTTCCTTCCCTCCCTCCCTTCCTCCTTCCCTCCCTCTCTTCCTTCTCCTCCAGCACACCAGCTGGTCTATCATCCCCCCCCCAGCATTCCTCTACCCACTTGGAGCCACCAAGGACATTGTGGGGGGGGGGACAGGAGAGAGGATGGCCATCGCAGAGAATCAGGCGAGGGCCGCAGACAGCCGGGTCCTGGGGAGCAGAGCGTCTCTCTCCCCCCAGCTGCTCCGTCCCGGGAGGGGGGTCCAAGGCTGGAGCTCCCCAGCTGGAGCTCCCCAGCCCCGGCACCCCTGCTCGGCCGGCCCCAGGTGAGGCAAGGTGAGATTTTCAGGCTAGGTAAACAGGCAGGCCGGCCCATTGAACACGTCCCCGCCACGGACCCTCCTCCTCCTCCTCCGTCTCCTCACCTGGGCACAGCTGCAGCCCTGCCTGGCAACATCTGGAGAACGTCACTTTCCCTAGCCTTGCATTTCTGCTGGGCTGCTGGTCTCCAGATGCAGCCCAGGCTCCCCAGAGGTTCCCCTTGGCGGTCCTGGTGCGCCTTCCCTGCCTCCATCACTTACAATAATAATAATGATAAAGTTGGAAGGGACCTTGGAGGTCATCTAGTCCAACCCCCTGCTCAGGCAGGAAACCCTATACAATTCAGACAAATGGCTGCCCCGTCTCGTCTTAAAGACTTCCAATGTTAGAAAAGGGAGGAGGGAGGGAGGGAGGGAGGAAGGAAGGAAGGAAGGAAGGAAGGAAGAATAATAGAATAATAGATGGAAGGGACCTTGGGGGTCATCTAGTCCAACCCCTGCTCAGGCAGGAAACCCTAGACCATTTCAGACAAATGGCTGTCCAGTCTCTTCTTAAAAACTTCCAGTGTTGGAGCATTCACAGCTTCTGGAGGTAGGTGGTTCCACTGGTTAATTGTTCTAACTGGCTTCTACCGACCTCCGGCCGGTGTGAGCATGGGACTTGTAGTGGAGGAAGGCTGGGCTGGAAGGATCTCTTCTTTCTAAATCGTTCCCCACCTGCTCTTCCTGCCTGGATGATTTGGATTATTTCCTTCAGGTGATACTTTTATCGTGATCTCTTTTTTTAATTCTTTTCTTTTCTTTATATTCTGCCTTTTATGTATGGGATTACAGTGCCCATCATCCTCTAGCAGGGCAGCATCAACCCTTTAAAAAAACGGACAGGACTTTCATGACTTGTCTGGTCCACCTGCAGAAGCCCCTGAATGCAGATGGCCCTCGAATTAGCAGGGAGGCGAAATTTCCTCCAGCTAATCTGGGATTAGGAAGAGTTGTGTAACCATCACAACGTTGAGCCTGCAAGGATGGAGAGTCAGTGCTGAGGGGCGAATGACGTGGATTTTGTAATTTGTTAACTAACATACAAACTAACATATGAAAAACTAGCTAACCAAAAAGAGAAGCAACCTGGAACTAAGGAGAAATTTCCTGAAAAATTAGAACAATTAACCAGTGGAACTCCTTGCTTCCAGAAGTTGTGGGTGCTCCAACACTGGGAGTTTTTAAGAAGAGACTGGACAGCCATTTGTCTCTAATGGCGTAGGGTTTCCTGCCTGAGCAGGGGGTTGGACTAAATGACCTCCAAGGTCCCTTCCAATTTTTTGTATTATTATTATTATCATCATCATCATCACTATTATTATTATTATTATTATTATTCAGATGGCCTTCGATTTAACAACTGCCATTGAGCCCAGAACTTAGGTTGCTAAACGAGACATTTGTTAAATGAGTTTTGTCCCATTTTACGACTTTCCTGCCACATTTGTTAAGTGAATCGCTGCGATTGTTAAAATGACGAATGTGGTTGTTAAATGTGGCAGGACAGATCAAAACTCACGGAACAAAGCTCTCGCTTACCAACAGAAATTTTGGGCTCCTCAGCGGTCGTAAAGCGAGGACTCCCCGTATAATAAATGCAAGAAAAATACAATAATGAATTTCCACTTTCTCTAACGAGGATTGAAGGGTGTCCCTTTCCCAGACACGTCCCTGTCCCCCAACTAATAATAATAATAATAATAAAGTTGGAAGGGATCTTGGAGGTCATCTAGTCCAACCCCCTGCTCAGGCAGGAAACCCTATACCACTTCGGACAAATGGCTGTCCAGTCTCTTCTTAAAACTTCCAGTGTTGGAGCATTCACCACTTCTGGAGGCAGGTGGTTCCACTGATTCTTTTGTTGATCATCCCAAGACAAGTCACTTCCTAATTTATTTTGTCCTTCTCCCCCTCCCACGTTGTCATGGGGAGAGGCCCCCCACCCACCCATTTATCTCCCTCCTTTAAAGCTTACAAACCATTTGGGGGGGGGGGGCTTCCCAAATGAACCAGGTTAAACCTGGAGAATCCGGGAGACCGTTTTCAATCCTCCCTTTAGAGCTATCAATTTCTCAGCCCACCCACCCTAAACTTCTCGCCCTCCCCTTTCCCCCCCCCCTCTAATTTATCCCTTCTCTAACCTTGAGTTGATTTGCCGGTTAAGAACCCCACTGCTAAATGTGACGTGACCAGTTTAACCCCCTGATTTATCGGCTCTCCTTCCATGCGTTACTCGGCCTACAGGCTTTAAATGTTCATTTTAATAATAAAATTTATGTGTCACTGGCAGGTGGGTTGCCCCCGTGTTTGCACCAGCGGACACCCCTGGCCGAGGGGCCGTTATTTCACGGACCAGGGCGTTAAAGGAAGCCATTATTGGGCCAGCTTAATTGATGGCTACCTTGCAACCTTTGAGGGATTAACCCCTGGATGACAAAGCCCAGACAGATGTTGGAGAACTGCTGGAGAAATGACACAGCAGCAGGCATCCTGATTCCCAAGTGTTGGTAGTCCTCGACTTACAGAGCACGACAAGAAGCGACGGATCAAGGAGAGAAGCAACCTGGAATTAAAGAGAAACTTCCTGACAGTGAGGACAATTAACCAGTGGAACAGCTGGCCACCAGAAATCGTGGGCACTCCATCACTGGGGCTTTATAAGAAGAGACTGGACAGTCACTTGTCTGAGATGGTATGGGTTCTCCTGCTTGAGCAGGGGGCTGGACTAGAAGACCTCCAAGGTCCCTTCCAGCTCTATTCCAACTGATTGACCACTGGAGGTTTTTAAGAAGAGACTGGACAGCCACTTGTCTGAGATGGTATGGGTTCTCCTGCTTGAGCAGGGGGTTGGACTAGAGGACCTCTGAGGTCCCTTTCTACTCTGTTATTCTCTAAGGGTCTCCTGCTTGAGCAGGGGGCTGGACTAGAGGACCTCTGAGGTCCCTTTCTACTCTGTTATTGTCTGAGGGTCTCCTGCTTGAGCAGGGGGCTGGACTAGAGGACCTCTGAGGTCCCTTTCTACTCTGTTATTGTCTGAGGGTCTCCTGCTTGAGCAGGGGGCTGGACTAGAAGACCTTGAAGATCCCTTTCGACCCTGATATTCTGTTCATTAATCAGGGGAACCACCTGCCTCCTGAAGTTGTGGATGCTTCAACCCTGCAGGTTTTAAAGAAGAGACTGGACAGCCATTTGTCTGGAATGGTCTAGGGTCTCTTGCTTGAGCAGGGGGGTTGGACTAGATGACCTCTAAGGTCCCTTCCTGCCCTTTGATTCTCGGTTCTATGTATGGGCTCCTGACACCCCCCCCCAAAGGATGCTGGTCCTGTCTGGTGCCCTGAGGCTGCAGAAGAGCACCACTGCCGTAGATCAACTGCATTTTGCAAAAGATGTCCCCCCCAAAAAATATCCCTCTACTGCAGGGATGGCGAACCTTTTAGAGACCGAGTGCCCAAACTGCAACCCAAAACCCAAAACTTATGCATCGTCGGGTGCCGGGTGGGTGTGGCCCATTGGGAAGGCATGGTCCATCGGGTGGGCGTGGCTGCGGTGGTAACAGCAGACTGGGTGGGACTAAAAAGTTCAATCCATCAATTCCAACTTTGCGAGATCTTTTTTTTTTTCGCATGAGTTGAAATTGACTGATTGATTGAACCTTTTTTTTTTTTTTTTTTTGCACACCGGAGGGCCTAAAGTGAAAAGGTTTTAAAAAAATGTGGTTGCTTAGATGCAACCTATTTTCATGTTTGGTGGACTTGTAAAGTTATTAAAGCCTTCTGGATTATGATTTGGTGGAACATTCAAAAGGTTTTTAAAGGAAGATTAAGTTTACTCCCCAACTGTTTCTTTTGGGAATTTTTGTGGATTTTAATGTTAAAGAAACTATTTTAATGTTGAATTTAATAACAGCAGCAAGATTACTGGTGGGTCAATATTGGAAGAAGGATACTCTGCCTTCTTTAGAAGAATGGGTATTTAAGGTTTCTAATTTAGCAGAAATGGCTAAAATTTCTGCTTATTTAAAGGAACACTCACAAGAGAGATATTTTGGAGAAGATGGATAGATATGTTCAGAAGAAATATGGAACTACAAAGTTTCACTTATTCTATGGAGTAATGATTTTGTTTATAAACTTATGATGTTAAAGTTTGAAGAAAGTTAAGGGTTTTAATGATTTTGTTTATTGTATAATTAGTAAATTTAAATAGATTATGTTTAATATGTTTGTATAATCCTGTATTTTGCTCTGGGAAGTCGGGGGGGGGGTGGAGGGGGTGGGGGGTGGATGGGTTGAAGTTTAAGTAGTTCAGATAAAGTAGAAATAGTTTTATTGTATATAATATTAATGTTTTAATTTTGAGAGAGGAACTGCTCGGGCATTTCCCCTGGACCGCATCAAGAGGGAGGAGAAGAAGGTGAGAAGTAAGTAGGAAGGTGGAGGTGAAGGAGGAGAAGGGTGAGTGAAGAAAAGAGGGAAAGAAGTAAGTTGGTTTGAGGTGGGATGCGGTTTGGGGGGAAAGGGGGGGGCAAGACCGAATGTGGCGTGTATCAATTTGTTTTATTTTTTATCTGAAGTATTTGTAAGATCGTTATGTATTGTAAAATTGAAAATAAAAAATTTTTACAAGGGAAAAAAAAAACCAGCTGAAGGCCAAGGACTGGGGCGAGGGCGCGCGTGCCCACCGAGAGGGCTCTGAGTGCCACCTCTGGCACCCGTGCCACAGGTGCGCCCCCACGGCTCTCCTGGGTCCCTGGCTGCAGGATCAGAGGGACGCTCAAAATTCTAAATTCAGCTTTCGGTCCTGGCAGAAACGCACAGAAAGGGCCGGTGAATGAGTCAAGAGCACCTCGGACTTCCAGCGGGTAACAGGAAAAGTCAAGGAAAAAAGACCAGGAGGTGATGCAAGGAGGTCAAAGACCACCTGAACCTCAGCAAAGCCCCCCCCCCCCCGTTGCATTTTTATGGGGTCATTTGGAGCCAGGGAACTCTGCTTTTTTTAATTGAAATGAAGAGAAGCTATTGACTAGCTATCAACACTCATACCTATGCAGCAATTCATTTCCGGCCTCTGGGGAGCATGCACTCCCCCCCCCAGCTCAGCTGCCGGTCATCCCCATCCCGTTCCCCCCTCCCCTCATTTTGCAGGAAGAAGCAACCGCCGTAGAACATAGAATAACAGAGTTGGAAGGGACCTTGGAGGTCATCTAGTCCAACCCCCTGCTCAAAGCCGGAGACCCTATGCCAGTGGTGGCGAACCTGGGGCACGGGTGCCAGAGGCGGCACTCGGAGCCCTTTCTGTGGGCACACGTGCCGTCGCCCCAGCCTCGCCTCCCCCCGCGACCCCTCCTCTCCAGCAGCCCCCCTGGAGGAGAGTCGCCCCCGAGCGTGGCCCATGCGGAGCAGCGCAGCCAAGGACGTGGCAGCCAGGCAGCGTAGACAAGACTCTGCATTCATGCCCCATCGCGCACAGTTGATGCTGCAGGGCGCGGGCAGAAGGTGTGACCACCATGGCGCTGCTGGGCTGCCTGAGCGATCTGCAGCGGGCCCTGGAGGCCGTGAGTGATCCTGCGGGCAGGTGGGGCAGGGGATGGGGGGTGGAATGGGGGCGGGGCAGGGGGTGGAGTGGGGGCGGGGCCAGTTTTGGGGCACTTGGTCTCTAAAAAGTTCGCCATCATTGCCCTATGCCATTTCAGGCTGTCCAATGTCTTCTTAAACACTTCTGGTGATGGAGCGCCCACAAATTCTGGAGGCAACTTCCATGCCACTGGTGAATTGAACTGGGATTATAGAATAACACAGTGTTTCCCAAACTTGACAATTTTAAGGCATGTGGACTTCAACTCCCAGAATTCCACAGCCAGCGTTGCTGGCTGTGGAATTCTGGGAGTTGAAGTCCTCATGCTTTAAAATTGTCAAGTTTGGGAAACACTGGAATAACAGAATAACAGAGTCGGAAGGGACCATGGGGGTCTTCCAGTCCAACATCATTCAGGCGGGAAACCCTATACCATCTCAGACAAATGGCTGTCCAGTCTCTTCTTAAAAGCCTCCAGTGTTGGAAAATTCACTGCTTCTGGAGGCAGGTAGTTCCACTGGTTAATTTTTCTCACTTTCAGGAAATTTCTCCTTAACTCAAGGTTGAATGCCTTGAATGTCTGTGTCCCTTGAAGAGTAAGCAGGGGCTGTATCCCTTTAAGAGGCTGAGTATAAAAGGGGAGTTTTTTGCTGGAGTTTTTTTCTCTCTCTCATCCATTTGACTGCTGTAATGGACATGATAGCCATGTTCCAGTATCTCAGGGGCTGCCCCAAAGAAGAGGGAGTCAAGCTATTCTCCAAAGCACTTGAAGGCAAAGACAAGAAGCAATGGATGGAAACTAACCGAAGAGAGAAGCAACCTAGAACTAAGGAGAAACTTCCTGAGAGTGAGAACAATTAACCAGTGGAACAACCTGCCTCCAGAAGCGGTGAATGCTCCAACACTGGGAATTCTTAAGAAGAGACTGGACAGCCATTTGTCTGAAATGGTATAGGGCAGAGGTAAGCAACTTTGGCTCTTATGACTCGTGGACTTCAACTCCCAGAATTCCTGAGCCAGCATGGGGAATTATGGCCCCTTCATGACTTGTGGACTTCAATTCCCAGAATTCCTGAGCCAGCATGAGGGAACTATGGCCATCTCATGACTCGTGGACCAACTCCCAGAATTCCTGAGCCAGCATGGGGGAAACTTTGGCCCCATCATGACTCGTGGACTTCAACTCCCAGAATTCCTGAGCCTCATGGGGGAAACTTTGGCCCCTTCATGACTCGTGGACTTCAATTCCCAGAATTCCTGAGCCAGCCTGGCTCAGCTTGGAAACCTCTCCCTTTCCCCTCGGCATGGCTGGCTCAGGAATTCTGGGAGTTGAAGTCCACCAGTCATAAAAGAGCCCAGGTTGCCTACCCCTGGTCTAGGGTTTTCTGCCTGAGCAGGGGGTTGGACTAGAAGACCTCCAATGTCCCTTCCAACTTTATTATTATTATTATTAATTGCTGTGTATTTGAGTTTGCTGTATCACCATGTGTATGTATTCTATTTCTAGGTATATTTGTAGATATAGTGTAATATAAACCACCATTTAATTACAGACCAGTGTTTACTGTATTTACCTCAGCACAATAAGACGATGCATGCTCTGATGATTTGAACGGTCACCAAACGAACACTTGAGGACCGCCCGTACTTGCTTGTTGGCCCCTTTTGATATCCAAGAGACACGGAGACGTCTTCTCCAACCTCACAGCACAAACGAGTCCATCTTCTTCCTATTTTGCCTTTTTTTTGAAGGTCCAACTTCCCAACCGTAGGCAGCTACGGGAAAAAGGATTAAAGTGGGATTCTCCAGCGGGGTCCAGTGGTGTGTTTTTGAGGAGGGGGCGAACCGCTGAACTGATTTAATTCGAATAAATATCGCCCTGTCTCTAACACAGACCATGGAAGAATTTCAGAAGGGAAAAAAATAAATAAATACCAGAGCTTGTATCTGGAGATAAATCTCGGCGGTCTGGGAGTTGAAAGACTCTCCTCTTGCCAGATGTTTGAAACAGCCTGAAGCAAAACTCGGAAAGCCTTCAGGAATCGACTTCATATGATATTTAATGCAAAGCCGTGTCATTCACCAGTTTGCCACAGAATCGAGGCACGATTAGGGAGGCTCTTGGCTGCAAATAGCTGGATCATCTCATCAGAGAAGGAAGAAGAAGAGGAAGAAGGGGTGCATTCTGGAAGATCTAGATTTTCTGCACACCGGTTACACAGAGGGTTCATTTCTGAGCATCAACCTTTAAGGAAAGTGAGAGAGGGTCATCGAAGTGGATGAGGAGACGAGAAAGTAAGTCCTGTGAAGAGAGATTGAAGGAGCGACGGTTCTTTTCTCACGAGAATAGATAATCGAGGTTGGACGGCTGTAGCAACAGAAGAGAACCTTGGTAACTCAGAGTTGAAATGTAGGGTCCTGGCTGCTCTCTGAACTTGGGGGTTTTCTTGCAGACGTTTCATGACCCAACTAGGGAACATCATCAGTGCCAGAAGGGAGTGGGGTTTGTGGAGAGCAGGAGGAGGAGGAGGAGGAGGAGGATTGACTTTGGAGTCCTTGATGCTCTCTGAGCTTAGCTGTTTTCTTCCAGATATTTCATGCCCAAGTAGGTAAGATCATCAGTTCTAGAAGGAAGTAGAGTTTGGGAGGAGGAGGAGGAGGAGGAGGAGGAGGAGGAGGAGGAGGAGGAGGAGAAGGAGGAGGAGGAGGAGAAGGAGGAGGAGGAAGGACTATGAGGCCCTTTGTGCTTTTTGAGGTGCTTAATAATAATAATAATAATAAAGTTGGAAGGGACCTTGGAGGTCATCTAGTCCAACCCCCTGTTCAGGCAGGAAACCATTTCGGACAAATGGCTGTCCAGTCTCTTCTTAAAAGCCTCCAGTGTTGGAGCATTCACCGCTTCTGGAGGCAGGTGGTTCCTTTGGTTAATTGTTCTCACTGTCAGGAAGTTTCTCCTTAGTTCCAGGTTGCTTCTCTCCTTGATTAGTTTTTCCATCCGTTACTTCTTGTCCTGCCTTCAGGCGCTTTGGAGAACAGCTTGACTCCCTCTTTTTTGGGACAGCCCCTGAGATATTGGAAGACAGCTATCATGTGCCCCCCCCACCTCGTCCTTCTCTTCATTAAATTTGGTTGCTTTCTTGCAGACGTTTCTAGGAAACATATCTGGCTGGGGAACTCTGGGAAACTGAAGTCCACACATCTTAACCTGCCGAGGTTGAGAAACACCGATCACCTTTCTAGGCCGTTGGTTCCGTGATCGAATCGTTGTGACTTTTTCATGCAGTTCAACATTTGGGACTTCAACCCATGATTTGGTGCCGGTGGGAACTCACCCTCCGATTTTAGTGCTCTCCACCCATCGGTCTCTTCAATGAAGGATTTGGCTGCCAACGTCTGCAGAGGGCAGAAGCCCCTGCAGGTGCCTTCAGCTCAATGGGCATCTCTGCAAGAGGCCGAAGCCTCCCATCCTGTTGTGATTCCGTGCCAGCCTGTGCTCCCAACAGCGGAGTCTGAGGAATCTGAGGAGGAGATGGAGGAGGCATCTGAAGGGCCATCGGGGCAGAGGGAGGCTCTGATGAATTACAGGACTCACGGTTGGATGCAGAGCCTGGGCCCTCCAGTCGTGGTCCTGATGAAGCTCAGCTGTGTGAGGAGAAGGAGTCAAACTCGAAGGACTCACACCTGATGGACTTGCTAATGGATGCTCGCACACGTCGTCAATTAGCGAGAGTAAATCAGCAGCAGTCAATACGGCAACTCCAGAGTAAAAGGAGAAGGCGCGGAGAGGCAACGCCTTGGGACTGCTGTATAAAAAGAGGAGGTGTGGGCGGTGCTGGGTGCTGAAGGCAACCGTCTGCAAAGTGCTTCTTGGAATCCTGGTCTGTTCGTCTTGCTTGTGACTACTCTTCTGTTTGCATCGTGTTTCCTGTGCACTATTTCCTTCCTTTGGACTTGAGTTTTGCTGTTTGTGTTTTGGGCTATTTGACAGGTTTGTCAGCCATATTAAAAGGGGTTTGTTTTGTTTTAAAGTCTCCAGCCTATTGTATCAGCAGGGGTTTGGTCCTTGCGCCTTTAACAAGGACGGCAATAGGCTGGGATAGAACACATCCGTGTGTTCCATCCCTGTCATCTCTCCACTTGTCGGCTGTCAGGTCCCATTGACAACTCCTCCTTGTTGTCACAGCGGCTGGCTACAGCTCTTTCGGGCAGACGGTTGTAAACCAGCCCCAACCGCCCGCTGCCAATTTCTGCCTTCTGTAAGAAATCAATCAATCTTGACTGGTAAAAGGTGTGAACTGGGAATATTTATACACTCACTCAATTCTGGCACGGGAGGAGCCTCCAGACTGCCAGGTTAGGGATGTGCGGAGCCCTGGAAAGGTGATTGGAGGCTGTGCAGCACTGTGAGAATAATTCTGTTTTTGCTGAAAGTGGGAAATGCTTTTTCAAATGCCTACTACCGCTTGGCAGACGACGGCCGGGGAATTCACGGTGCCTGTCGCTCAAAGCGACTGTGAGAGGGATCTCGGAGTCCTAGTGGACCATCACTCAAATAGGAGCCAGCCGTGTGCTGCAGCGGCCAAAAAAGCCAACACAGTGCTGGGCTGCATTAACAGAGGGATAGAATCAAGATCAGGTGAAGTGTTAATACCACTTTACAAGGCCTTAGTAAGGCCACACTTGGAATACGGCATCCAGTTTTGATCACCACTATGTAAAAAAAATGTTGAGACTCTGGAAAGAGTACAGAGAAGAGCAACAAAGATGATCAGGGGACTGGAGGCTAAAACATATAAGGAACGGTTGCTGGAATTGGGTATGTCTAGTTTAATGAAGAGAAGGACGAGGGGGGACATGATAGCAGTGTTCCAATATCTCAGGGGCTGCCTCAAAGAAGAGGGAGTCAAGCTGTTCTCCAAAGTTTAGGGCAACCGCAGTGGTGGGATTCACCAGTTTGCACCAGTTCAGCAGAACTGATAGCTAATTTTTTTCTTGCCCAGGTCCAGAATGGACTTCCAGAAGGGACATCTACACCAGTGGTTCTCAATCTGTGGGTCGGGACCCCATTTGGGGTCGAACGACCATTTCACGGCGGTCGCCAAACAACGCAGTCCGCCATTTCCCCCCCCCCCTTTTCCTTAGCTGTGCTACTCCCTTTTATTCTATTGGCTTTTGAAAGCCAATAGAATAGACTCTCTTTAACAGAGTCTAATTCTATTGGCTTTCGAAAGCCAATAGGAATTGTCCAGCCTGTCTCTGCCCTGCTGAGCCCGCCAAAAGCCCCATTCTGCAAACGGTGCTGCAGACCGGTTGAGTAGTTCTCGACTTAGGACCGGTTGAGTAGTCCTCGACTTACGACCGGTTGGGGGTTGCGGCATTAAAAAGGTTGAGAACCACTGATCTATAGAGAGAACTGGTTGTTCACCTATTTGAATCCCACCACTGGGCAACTCCTGAGATATTAGAAGACTGCTATCCTGTCCCCCCTCGTCCTTCTCTTCATTAAAGTAGACATCCCCAATTCCAGCAGCCGTTCTTTATATATTTTAGCCTCCAGTCCTTTAATCAGAATAACAGAAAAAGGGACCTTGGAGATCTTCTAATCCAGGCATGTCAAACTTCTGGCCCGCAGGCCAGATGCATCACGCCGAAACTGTGCCCATCCTATTGCCAGAAATGGGGAAAAGGTCACGATACGTCGTGTGATGTCACGTGACGTCACAGGTTTGACATGCCTGTTCTAGTCCAACTGCTACTCAAGCAGGAGACCCTATACCATTTTTAGACAAATGGCTGTCCAGTCTCTTCTTAAAAACCTCCAGTGTTGGAGCATTAACAGAATAATAGAGTTGGAAGGGACCTTGGAGGTCATCTAGTCCAACCCCCTGCTCAGGCAGGAAGCCCTATCCCATTTCAGACCAATGGCTGTCCAGTCTCTTCTAAAAACCTCCAGTGTTGGAGCATCCGCTGCTTCTGGAGGCAGGTAGTTCCCCTGGTTAATTGTTCTAACTATCAGGAAGTTTCTCCTTAGTTCTAGGTTGCTTCTCTCCTTGATGAGTTTCCATCCGTTGCTTCTTGTCCTGCCTTCAGGCGCTTTGGAGAACAGCTTGACTCCCTCTTCTTTGGGGCAGCCTCTCAAATACTGGAAGACTGCTATCATCTCCCCCCCTAGTCCTGCTCTTCTGAACTTTTAGGGAATACAGAATAACAGAGTTGGAAGGGACCTTGGAGATCTCCTAGTCCAACCCCCTGCTCAGGCAGGAGACCCTATTCCATTTCAGACAAACGGCTGTGCAGTCTCTTCTTAAAAACCTCCAGTGTTGGGGCACCCACAACGTCCGGTGGCAAGCTGTTCCACTGATTAATTGTCCTCACTGTCAGGAAATTTCTCCTTAGTTCCAGGTTGCTTTTCTCCTTGACGGGTTTCCATCCATTGCTTCTTCTCCTGCCTTCAGCTGCTTTGAAAGAGCTTTGCTGCTGGAGACAACTCCAGGACCCTTTTTGCGTGACTCTGTGGGCCCCTGCTTTTGGCCAGCCTGCCTGCAAAAACTTTCCCTCCCCCCCCCCCCAGTTGCATCTTTGCAAGCAGGAGACATCCCCTCCACCCCTGGCCTGGCTTGCTTCCCCCAGCCAAGCTGCCCTGGGATCTGATCAATTGCTCATCAAATCTTAATGGATGCTCTAACTCAAGTGTGGCATCTTAATCAGAGTGATGACTGCGGAGTGTCAGGCCCATCGACTAGGCAGACTGTGCGGACAAATGAGGCCATTGACCTCCTCGGCAGGGCCTGGACCGGCCTGCCCGCTAGGGCTGGTGTCGGCCTGCCCCCTACTGGCTGCCAGGGGAGGGCAGGCAGATCCCCCGCGAAGGAGGGTCCTGGATATCCCTGCTGCTCGCTTGCTGTGGATTTGTTTCTGGAAGGATATGTTCCTCTCCCCTCATCGCCTCCACCCCTGAAATAAGGAATAGCTTCTAAATCATTATTTTGAAAGCCCAAGTGAAGTGTTAATACCACTTTACAAGGCCTTGGTAAGGACATACTTGGAATACAGCATCCAGTTTTGGTCACCGCAATGTCAAAAAGATGTTGAGACTCCAGAAAGAGTGCAGAGAAGAGCAACAAAGAGGATCAGGGCACTGGAGGCTAAAACATACAAGGAACGGTTGCTGGAATTTGGTATGTCTAGTTTAACGAAGAGAAGGATGAGGGGGAACAGGATAGCAGTCTTCCAGTATCTCAGGGCTGCCCCAAAGAAGAGGGAGTCAAGCTGTTCTCCAAAGCGCCTGAAGGCAAAGACAAGAAGCAATGGATGGAAACTAACCGAAGACAGAAGCAACCTAGAACTAAGGAGAAACTTCCTGACAGTGAGAACAATTAACCAGGGGAACCACCTGCTTCCAGAATCAGTGAATGCTCCAACACTGGAAGTTTTTAAGAAGAGACTGGACAGCCATTTGTCCAAAATGGGATAGGGTTTCCTATCATCACTCCCTTCTAGCACTGATGATGTTCCCTAGTTGGGTCATGAAACATCTGCAAGAAAACAACGAAGCTCAGAGAGCACCAAGGACCCCACAGTCCTCTTCTTTCTCTTCTTCTTCTTCTTCTTCTTCTTCTTCTTCTTCTTCTTCTTCTTCTTCTTCTTCTTCTTCTTCTTCTTCTTCCTCTTCCTCCTCCTCCTCCTCCTCCTCATCATCATCATCTCTGCAAACCCCACTCCCTTCTAGCACTGATGATGTTCGCTAGTTGGATCATGAAACATCTGCAAGAAAACAGCCGAGCTCAGAGAGCACCCAGGTCCCCACAGTTCAACCCTGAGCAACGAATATTCCCTTCCACCAGTTCTTCCTATGTTTCTTGAATTCTCAGCCTAGCCTTCCATCCAGATGTTTCTTCGTGTCTCTCACCAAAAGCGCTGACATGGCTCAACCCTGCTTAGCATACAAGACCTGACAGGGTTGGCTACCCATTGGCTAGGCCACCCACCAGCCCTGGGAAGGGGCCCATTCCTCTTTGCAAGAAGGGAAACTGAGGTTCTGAGTCTATGGCAACGCCTTCTCCCTCGTCTGCCTCTGGGCGTCCTCTTCTTCTTTCACCCCTTCCCCAGATGTCAGAGTGAGCGAGCGACCGCTCTGTACATTGCTAAGTGCACTCTGGTCCTGGTGCACAGTCTGGACAGATTTATAGAGAGAGGAACTTCTTGGCAAGGAAGGGAAAAACACTCATCCCCTCTTCGCACAGAGGCCATTCATCAGCAAGTGGTGAGGGCTGCCCTCCTGGGAAAGGGCTGTGAGTTGGCACCGGCTGCCTTCCTCCTGCCAGCTTTCAGCAAGCCCCAAACTGAGAGCGGAGGCTGTAAGGCTTTGCAGGGACTGCTCTACTTATCACCATTTATTTAGAACTAAGATTTGTCACAAATGAAGAGAGCCCTTTGCAGCTCAGGGTCCTTGGTGCTCTCTGAGCTGAGTGGTTTCCTTGCAGACGTTTCATGACCTAGCCTGGTAACATCATCAGTGCTAGAGGGAGTGGGGTGTGCCAAGTGGAAGAGGAGGAGGAGGAGGAGGAGGAGGAGGAGGATTGTGGGGTCCTTGGTGCTCTCTGAGCTGGGTGGTTTTCTTGCAGATGTTTCAGGACTCAGTTAGGTAACATCATCAGTGCTACAAGGGAATGGAGTTTGGGAGGAGGAGGAGGAGGAAGAAGAAGAAGAAGAAGAAGAAGAAGAAGAAGAAGAAGAAGAAGAAGAAGAAGAAGAAGAAGAAGAAGAAGAAGAAGAAGAAGAAGAAGAAGAAGAAGAAGAGGAAGAAGAAGACTGTGGGGTCCTTGGTGCTCTTTGAGCTTCATTGTTTTCTTGCAAACATTTCATTACCCAACTACATAATGTCATCAGTGCTAAAAGGGAGTGGGGTTTGTGGAAGGAGGCGGCGGCGGCGGAGGAGGAGGAGGAGGAGGAGGAGGAGGAGGAGGAGGAAGAGGAGGAAGAGGAAGATGACTGTGGGGTCCTTGGTGCTCTCTGAGCTTTGATGGTTTTCTTGCAGATGTTCCATGGCCCCAGTAGGGAATGTCATCAGTGCTAGAAAGATGGGGAGAAGAGGAGGAGGAGGAGGAGGAGGAGGAGGAGGAGGAGGAGGAGGAGGAAGACTATGGGGTCCTTGGTGCTCTCCAAGCTTCATTGTTTTCTTGCAAACATTTAATTACCCAACTACATAATGTCATCAGTGCTAAAACGGAGTGGGGTTTGAGGAAGGAGGAGGAGGAGGAAGAGGAGGAGGAGGAGGAGGAAGTCTGTGGGGTCCTTGGTGCTCTTTGAGCTTCATTGTTTTCTTGCAGACGTTCCATGACCCAACTAGGGAATATCGTCAGTGCTAGAAAGGTGTGGGGGGGGAGGTAGTGGCGAAGAGGAGGAGGAGGAGGATATGGATGGATTTGTGGGGGCTTGTAACTTCTTGGGTGTCTTCCATCCGCAACTTTCCAAACTCAAGAGGTATAGTTTTGTTTCCACTCGGAAACGACCTCTAGACCTTATGCTTGAAACAGAAAAAAAAAATGAAACTTTGATTTTAGGTTGTGATGACGTCAATCTTCTGGTTACAGCAGTGTTTCTCAACCTTGACAATTTTAAGGCATGTGGACTTCAATTCCCAGAATTCCACAGCCAGCATTGTACTGGAAAAAAAGAAGAAAATCATTGCTTTTTTTTCCTTTCTACTTTGCACTTCTCTTTTCTCTTCTCTCTCTTTTTCCGAGTTTTGTTTCCTTTTGTATTTTACAGTATAATAAACTTTCTTTAAAAACTTGTAAACGTGCAAACAAACCAAGGTATGGCTTTCTGAGGCAGGACCAATGGTTGGGGCAGATTGAACAACAGAATGACAGAGTGGGAAGGGACCTTGGAGGTCATCTAGTCCAACCCCCTGCTCAGGCAGGAAACCCTATACCATTTCAGACCAATGGCTGTCCAGTCTCTTCTTAAAAACTTCCAGTGTTGGAGCATTCACCGCTTCTGGAGGCAGGTGGTTCCACTGGTTAATTGTTCTCACTGTCAGGAAGTTTCTCCTTAGTTCTAGGTTGCTTCTCTCCTTGATTAGTTTCCATCCGTTGCTTCTTGTCCTGCTCTCTGGTGCTTTGGAAGATCTGCAGAGAAGGATGAACAAAAGCAGTGACAGCATCAAGGCCTGGACCAGAAGGGTGACTGGAATGGAAATGGGATCCAATGTCACACAGATCCAAGAATGGAGATCCATGAACAGAGATGGGATCAAATGTCACACAGATCCAAGAACGGAGATCCAAGAACAGAGATGGGATCAAATGTCACACAGGTCTAAGAACGGAGATCCAAGAACAGAGATGGGATCAAATGTCACACAGATCCAAGAACGGAGATCCAAGAACAGAGATGGGATCAAATGTCACACAGATCTAAGAATGGAGATCCACAAACAGAGATGGGATCCAATGCCACACAGATCCAAGAACGGAGATCCAAGAACAGAGATGGGATCAAATATCACACAGGTCCGAGAACGGAGATCCAAGAACAGAGATGGGATCAAATGTCACACAGGTCCAAGAATGGAGATCCAAGAACAGAGATGGGATCCAATGCCACACAGATCCAAGAATGGAGATCCAAGAACAGAGATGGGATCAAATGTCACACAGATCTAGGAATGGAGATCCACGAACAGAGATGGGATCCAATGCCACACAGATCCAAGAATGGAGATCCAAGAACAGAGATGGGATCAAATATCACACAGCTCCGAGAACGAAGATCCAAGAACAGAGATGGGATCCAATGTCACACAGATCCAAGAATGGAGATCCAGGAACAGAAATGGGGTCGAAATCCAGGAACGGAGATAGGATCAAATGTCACACGGAGCTGGATTGTCCATTCTAGAACTCTTGAACAGGGACCTTCAAACTTAGCCACTCTAAGACTGGTGGACTTCAACTCCCAGAATTCCCCAGCCAGCCATGCTGGCTGGGGAATTCTGGGAGTTGAATCCACCAGTCTTAGAGTGGCCAGCTTTGGAGACCCCTGATCTGCAAGGTGGGATCTCCTGGTCTTCAGCTGATAGTATTGCTTCCCTTCTAGCCTTCACACCCTCTCCGAATATGCAGATGCAATTGATGTCCGCTCAGGTCAGTGTCTAAATTTATTGACCAAGGGCAGGAATATTGACCCAAGAGGAAGCTGAGGTCAACGGGAGTCCCTCCAGGGGTCATAAATTCCGCTATTGACTCCTGCAACAGAAGTCGATAAAGCAACGGTTAATATAAACATTGTCTTACAAAAATTAATTCCCGGTGACATGGGTTGTTGCGGGCAGGTTTGAGAGTGAAATATGGAGTAGCACGTCAGTCAAGTCCACGGGAGGAGGAGAAGATCAGATTAGGGGGGATAATTAAATTGCCAGGCTCGGAAAAGGAGACCAATTATGGCTTCATTGAAACGGATTTCGGGCGATGGAGAGACTTGGTCCCCCAGATGTGCTGACAAGCAGGCCCTGCGTGGAAGGAGGAGGAGGAGGAGGAAGAGGAGGAGGAGGAGGAGGAGGGGGAAGAAGAGGAAGAGGAGGAGAATGGAGAAAGGAGAAGAAGAGGAGGGGGAGGAGGAAGGGGTGTAGGGGGAGAAAGGAGGAGAAGGAGAAAGGAGGAGGAGGACAAGAAAGAGGAGGAGAAAAAGGAGGAGGAAAAATATTCTTCCTTTGAGGAAGAGAAGGAGGAGAGGAAGAAGAAGAAGAAGAAGAAGAAGAAGAAGAAGAAGAAGAAGAAGAAGAAGAGCAACAACAACAAGAAGAACAAGAACAAGAACAAGAAGAACAAGAACAAGAACAAGAAGAACAAGAACAAGAAGAAGCAGAAGCAGAAGCAGCAGAAGAAGCAGAAGCAGAAGAAGAAGAAGAAGAAGAAGAAGAAGAAGAAGAAGAAGGAGAAGGAGAAGGAGAAGGAGAAGGAGAAGGAGAAGGAGAAGGAGAAGGAGAAGGAGAAAGAGAAGGAGAAAGAGAAGGAGAAGAAGAAGAAGAAGAAGGAGAAGGAGAAGGAGAAGGAGAAGGAGAAGGAGAAGGAGAAGGAGAAGGAGAAGGAGAAGGAGAAGGAGAAGGAGAAGGAGAAAGAGAAGGAGAAGAAGAAGAAGAAAGAAGAAGAAGAAGAAGAAGAAGAAGAAGAAGAAGAAGAAGAAGAAGAAGAAGAAGAAGAAGAAGAAGACAACCACACACAGAGACAGACAGACCTGTGCCTGGAAGAGAAGCAATTGCAGTTCAACTTTTCATTTGTACAATTATTGCCGTGCTGTTGAGCTTTCCGGGAGATAACTCCCACCATTTAGCACAACCCAGTTGTGGAGGAGGAAAGCTATATTTTAAACAGGTCAGTAATTTAAACAATCGAATAATTTAAATTGCTGGTCATAGTTAAGAGCGTCTTGAATTATTAATCACCTTAATGTTATATAATATAATATATATTATATATATATTTCATATCCACTTTTTGGAATTGTCAGGCCAGCAATTTCAGGAGAATGATTGACATTTGTGAGGCCTCACCATGCAGCATCGCTTTGCCATCCTACACTGAACAATGGACACAGTGCTTCAGAGCGGAGATATCCAACCAGGGCAACTTTAAGACCTGTGGACTTCAACTCCACAGCATAGGTGGCTGGGGAATTCTGGGAGTTGAAGTACACAAGTCTGAAAGCCTAGACCAGGGGTAGGCAACCTGGGCTCTTTTATGACTCGTGGACTTCAACTCCCAGAATTCCTGAGCCAGCCATGCTGAGGGGGAAAGGGAGGGGTTTCCAAGCTGAGCCAGGCTGGCTGAAGAATTCTGGGAGTTGAAATCCACCAGTCATGAGGGGGCCATAGTTCCCCCATGCTAGCTCAGGAATTCTGGGAGTTGAAGTCCATCAGTCATAAAAGAGCCAAGGTGGCCTACCCCTGGCCTAGGAGGCTCACCGCTTAGAACAGGAGGACTTAGGCCAGGGGTGGGCAACCTTGGCTCTTTTATGACTCGTGGACTTCAGCTCCCAGAATTCCTGAGCCAGCCATGTTGAGGGGAAAGGGAGAGGTTTCCAAGCTGAGCTGTGCTGGCTCAGGAATTCTGGGAGTTGAAGTCCACAAGTCATGAGGGGGCCATAGTTTCCCCATACTGGCTGAGGAATTCTGGGAGTTGAAGTCCACGAGTCATGAGGGGGCCATAATTTCCCCATGCTGGCTCAGGAATTCTGGGAGTTGAAGTCCACAAGTCATGAGGGGGCCATAGTTTCCCCATGCTGGCTGAGGAATTCTGGGAGTTGAAGTCCACGAGTCATGAGGGGGCCATAGTTTCCCCATACTGGCTGAGGAATTCTGGGAGTTGAAGTCCACAAGTCATGAGAGGGGCGCAGTTCCCCCATGCTGGCTGAGGAATTCTGGGAGTTGAAGTCCACCAGTCATAAAAGAGCCAAGGTTGACTATCCCTGCTCTGTCATTAGCCCAGCCCCAGGGAAGCAGGATATGACTTTGGGGACATAATAGGGCTAACCCATTACCATCAAGTATACGAGAGAGGCACACCTAGGCTCAGGTCAGAATACGTGACACAGGAAATAGCCTCAAAGCTCATGCCACAGGAACAGGAAACTTCCAAACAAAAGGCTAGAGAGGGTATAAAAACCTACTGCCCATGTGCTCAGGCCCTTCTTTCCTCTGCTCTTTCTGCTTCTTCAATCAACTGTATCCATCTTCCCAAAGCAGTCGCCAGGTTGCTTATTTATTCCCGGCTTGGATGAACCAGGATGAAGACTTATTTCTAACCCAAGCTAACAATCACAGCCCAATCAAGGAACCAGCAAGACCCTACTCACCAACAGGGACAGTGCAAGCTACTTTATACAGAGAGGGAGCAAAGCCCATTCCCTTGTAGCACTGATGTTGCTATCTAGTTGGGTCATGAAATGTCTGCAAGAAAACCACCCAGCTCAGAGAGCACCAAGGACCCCACAGTCCTCCTCTCTTCCTCTTCCTCTTCCTCCTCCTCCTCCTCCTCCTCCTTCCAAACCCCATTGACTTTTAGCACTGATAATATTACCTAGTTGGGTAATAAAACATCTGCAAGAAAACAGCCAAACTCAGAGAGCACTGAGACATTCCTCCTCCTCCTCCTCCTCTTCCACCTCTTTCTCCTCTCTGATGTTACCTAGATGGGTCATGAAACATCTTCAAGAAAACCAGCAAGCTCAGAGAGCACTTGGGACCCCATTGTTATCTTGTCCTCCTCCTCTTCCTCCTCCTCACTAATGAAATATCTGTAAGAAAACAAATTCAGGGAACACCAAAGATGGAGGGAGGGAAGGAAGGAAGGAAGGAAGGAAGGAAGGAAGGAAGGAAGGAAGGAAGGAAGGAAGGAAGGAAGGAAGGGGAAAGGGGAGGAAGGAAGAGGCTGGGGAAAAAGGAAGGAAGGGAAAGGGGAGAAAGGAAAAGGCTGGGAAAAGAAGGGAGGGAGGGAGGAAAGAAGGGGAAGGGGAAAGGGGGAGGAAAGGGGAGGATGGGAAAAGAAGGAAGGAAGGAAGGAAGGAAGGAAAAGGCTGGGAAAAGAAGGAAAGGAGGGAGGGAGGAAAGAAGGGGAAGGAGAAAGGGGGAGGAAAGGGCAGGATGGGAAAGGAAGGAAGGAAGGAAGGAAGGAAGGAAGGAAGGAAGGAAGGAAGGAAGGAAGGAAGGAAGGAAGGAAGGAAGGGAAAGGGGTGGAAGGAAAAGGCTGGGAAAAGAAGGAAGGAAGGAAGGAAGGGAAAGGGGAGGAAAGAAAAGGCTGGGAAAAGAAGGAAGGAAGGAAGGAAGGAAGGAAGGAAGGGAAAGGGGAGGAAGGAAAAGGCTGGGAAAAGAAGGAAAGGAGGGAGGGAAGGAAGGAAGGGAAAGGGGTGGAAGGAAAAGGCTGGGAAAAGAAGGAAGGAAGGAAGGAAGGAAGGAAGGAAGGAAGGGAAAGGGGAGGAAGGAAAAGGCTGGGAAAAGAAGGAAAGGAGGGAGGGAAGGAAGGAAGGGAAAGGGGTGGAAGGAAAAGGCTGGGAAAAGAAGGAAGGAAGGAAGGAAGGAAGGAAGGAAGGAAGGAAGGAAGGAAGGGAAAGGGGAGGAAGGAAAAGGCTGGGAAAAGAAGGAAAGGAGGGAGGGAGGAAAGAAGGGGAAGGGGAAAGGGGAGGAAAGGGGAGGATGGGAAAAGAAGGAAGGAAGGAAGGAAGGAAGGAAGGAAGGGAAAGGGGAGGAAGGAAAAGGCTGGGAAAAGAAGGAAAGGAGGGAGGGAGGAAAGAAGGGGAAAGGGGGAGGAAAGAGGAGGATGGGAAAAGAAGGAAGGAAGGGAAAGGGAAGGAAGGAAAAGGCTGGGAAAAGAAGGAAAGGAGGGAGGGAGGAAAGAAGGGGAAGGGGAAAGGGGAGGAAAGAGGAGGATGGGAAAAGAAGGAAGGAAGGAAGGAAGGAAGGAAGGAAGGAAGGAAGGAAGGAAGGAAGGAAGGAAGGAAGGAAGGGTGAGAAACAGCCATAAGTCCCTTTTTTCAGTACCCTTGTAACTTTGAACTGCCCCTAAAAGAAAGGCTGTAAGCTGAAGACTCTCCATGTTTGGTTTCCTGGACCAAGAACAACTTGGGCGACCGACTCTTAACCTGAGATGTATTATGAAAATGGGTTGAACTGAACGCAAAGAGAGACCAACGCGAAGCTCTTCACTTGGGAAAGCCATAAACAAAACGGAAGCAAATGCGGAGACCCCGAATCAGGGATTCCAGACCCGGCCACCCTCATTCAAAAAAAGATATTACAAGGATAGTAGACCACCAAGTGATCACTGTATGAATGAGCCGGCAGTGCCGGCTTTTCCTTCAATAGATTCGGAGACAGACGATGGGAGATGATCATCTCCTAATTGACGTCCACCCATCCTCCCATTGCTCAGGTTGAGAAACACCCGTATAGAGTCTCCCGGTTGAGCAAGGGGCTGGACTAGAAGGCCTCCAAGGTCCCTTCCAACTCTCTGGTTCTGGGACTGGGCAGCTTCTCCGCTGTTTGGCCTCTGCCCACAACGGGGGAGGGAGGCATCCTTGCCCAGACGGGTCCTTGAGGAAGAGGAATTTATCATCCTGCTCGCTTTACATTTCCTCTCTTCCTCTTCCCAGCCCAGACAGGACATCATTCAGGAGCAGAGACGCCGCCGGTAACTTGAGCATCTTGCCTAATGCAAGCTGAAACCCTTTGATCCGCCCGGCTCCTTGCAGAGAGGAAGGATCTGCAACCCCCACAGGGCCACCTGACCCCATTGCTGCACCTCAATTTCCCCAACTCAGGATGGACCTCACCAAGCAACCTGATTCCATTCCATTCCACTCCATTCCATTCCATTTTGTTCTATTCTACTCTATTCTTCTATTCTATTCTGTTCTGTTCTGTTCTCATTCCATTCCATATATTCTATTCTATTCTATTCTATTCTATTCTATATTCTATCCTATCCTATTCTACTCTATTCTATTCCATTCCATTCTATTCTATATTCTATCCTATCCTATTCTACTCTACTCTGTTCTATTCTACTCTACTCTATTCTATTCTATTCTATTCTATTCTATATTCTATCCTACCCGATCCTATTCTATTCTATTAATACAGCTGGAAGGGACCTTGGAGGTCTTCTAGCCCAACCCCCTGCTCAAGCAGGAAACCCTATACCATTTCAGACAAGTGGCTGTCCAGTCTCTTCTTGAAAGTTCCCAGTGTTGGAGCACCCACAACTTCTGGAGGCAAGGAGTTCCACTGATTAATTGTTCTGTTAGTTAGGAAGTTTCGCCTTAATTCCAGGTAGTAATAATAGTAATAATAATAATAATAATAATAATAATAATAATAATAATAATAATAATAAGAAGAAGAAGAAGAAGAAGAAGAAGAAGAAGAAGAAGAAGAAGAAGAAGAAGAAGAAGAAGAAGAAGAAGAAGAAGAAGTTGGAAGGGACCTTGGAGGTCATCTAGTCCAACCCCCTGCTCACGCAGGAAACCCTATACCATTTCGGACAAATGGCTGTCCAGTCTCTTCTTTAAAAACTTCCAGTGTTGGAGCATTCACCGCTTCTGAAGGCAAGTAGTTCCACTGGTTAATTGTTCTCCCTGTCAGGAAATTTACTCCTTAGTTCCAGGTTGCTTCTCTCCTTGATTGGTTTCCATCTGTTGCTTCTTGTCCTGCCTTCAGGCACTTTGGAGAATAGCTTGACTCCCTCTTCTTTGGGGCAGCCCCTGAGATACTGGAAGACTGCTATCGTCCCCCCTGGTCCTTCTCTTCATTAAACTAGACTGGCCCAAAGTCACCCAGCCGGTTTTCATGGCTAAGGCGGAACTAGAACTCACCGTCTCCTGGTGATTGACCCAAAGTCACCCAGCCGGCTTTCATGGCTAAGGCGGAACTAGAACTCACCGTCTCCTGGTGATTGGCCCAAAGTCACCCAGCCAGCTTTCATGGCTAAGGCGGAACTAGAAGTCACCGTCTCCTGGCAATTGGCCCAAAGTTACCCAGCTGGCTTTCATGCTCAAGGTGGAACTAGAACCTTGGTGATTTGCCCAAAGTTACCCAATTGGCCTTCCTGCATTAGAAGGGTCTAGAACTCACCGTCTCCTGGTTTCTAGGCCAGCACTTTCCTCTCCACCCCAAACTGGCTCTCTTTTTTTCAAGTCAGTTTTTGACTCCTGGCCACCTGCCTGGAGAAATCCCTGCAGTTTTCCTGGCAAAGTTTTTCAGAAGCAATTTGCCGTTGCTTCCTTCCGAGGGCTGAGAGGGAGTGACTGGTCCAAAGTAACCCAACTGGCTTTGTGCCCAGTGCAGGAATCCCAGTGTTTAGTCTGATGCCTTTATCACTAGACCAAACCGTCTCTTTTTTAAGGATCCAAAGAACTCTTGTTCCAACATTCTCCCCCAGCGGCGGGCAGGGAGTGTGATAGAATAGAATAGAGCTGGAAGGGACCTCGGAGGTCTTCTAGTCCAGCCCCCCACTCAAGCAGGAGAACCCATACCATCACAGACAAGTGACTGTCTAGTCTCTTCTCAAAAACCTCCAGTGATGGAGCTCCCACAATTTCTGGTGGCAATCTGTTCCACTGGTTAATTGTCCTCACTGTTAGGAAGTTTCTCCTTAATTCCAGGTTGAATATCTCCTGGAATGGAATGGAATGGAATGGAATAGAATAGAATAGAATAGAATAGAATAGAATAGAATAGAATAGAATAGAATAGAATAGAATAGAATAGAATAGAATAGAATAGAATAGAATAGAAAGAGGAGGGGAGGGGAGGGGAGGAGAAGAGAAGAGAAGAGAAGAGAAGAGAAGAGAAGAGAAGAGAAGAGAAGAGAAGAGAAGAGAAGAGAAGAGAAGAATGGAAGGGACCTTGGAGGTCTTCTAGTCCAACCCCCTGCTCAGGCAGGAGGACCTATGCCATCTCAGACAAGTGACTGTCCAGCCTCTTCTTAAAAACCTCCAGTGATGGAGCACCCACTATTTCTAGTGGCAAGCTGTTCCACTGGTTAATTGTCCTCCCTGTCAGGAAGTTTCTCCTTAATTCCAGGTTGTTTCTCTCTCTGGTCAGTTTCGAACCGTTGTTTCTCGTCCTTCCATTTGGTGCTTTGGAGAATAGTTTGATGCCCTCCTCTGCCTTGTGGGAGCCCCTCAAATACTGGAATATTGCTATCATGTCTCCCCTGTTTCTTCTTTCCTTTAGACCAGTGGTTCTCAGCCTGTGGGTCGGGACCCATTTGGGGTCGAACGACCATTTCATGGGGGTCGCCAAACAACGCAGTCCGCCATTTTCCCCCCCTTTTCCTTAGCTGTGCTACTCCCTTTTATTCTATTGGCTTTTGAAAGCCAATAGAATAGACTCTCTTGAATAGAGTCTCATTCTATTGGCTTTCAAAAGCCAATAGGAATTGTCCAGGCTGTCTCTGCCCTGCTGAGCCCGCCAAAAGACCCATTCTGCAAACGGTGCTGCACCAGTTGAGTAGTCCTCGACTTACGACCGGTTGAGTAGTCCTCGACTTACAACTGGTTGGGGGTCACGGCATTAAAAAGGTTGAGAACCACTGCTTTAGACTAGCCAAACCCAAGTCCCGCAGCCATTCTTCATATGTTTTGGTCTCCAGGGCTTGGATCCTCTTCGTTGCTCTTCTCTGAACTTTTTTTCCAAACTCTCAACCTCTTTTTTGTGACCCAAATTGGCTGCAGTATTCCAGGTGTGGCCTCCCTAGGGTATCATAAAGCAATGCTCATACTTCGTGTGATCTTGATTCTATGCCTCTGTTTAGGCAACCCAGGATCGTGTTCACTTGTTTGGCTTCTTCTTCTACACAAACCCCTGTCTCACACCTGCAGCGGGATACCCCAACCCAGAGCCCCCCCGCCCCCAGCCAGACTTCTGCAGCCCTGGTCTTTTCCCCTGCCAGCCTCATTGCTCTGCATTTGTTTAGGGCCCCCGAAACGAGCAGGCAAAAAAAAAAGTTTTTAATATTCCCTGCCATGAATTTTTAATGCCCTCTTTTGCTCTTGGGTCATTACTGGAGCATTTGAGAGAGAGTGTGCCTTCCTATCAGATAATGTTTCTTTAAACCAAAGGGAGAGGACCCCCCCCCCACTTTGGCCTTCACTTCCCCCCATTAAATTACACACCGGGTTTTCTCCTGGCCGCAGCATCAACCATCCTCATCTTCAACATGCTGGCGGTGCAGCTTTGCGCCAGGCGGGGACCACTCTGTGATTCTCACACACACACACACACACATACACACACACACACTTTGGCAGCAGCGCTGATTATTGAGGTCAGCCATGCCACTGGTCCCCAGGAACTTGGGTGATTTATCTAAATGAGATCTTGGTCCAGGTCTGTGGTCTTCTGCGCCTGGAGTGGGACCTTCCCCTTCTATTGCTGAGTTTGGCACAAAGCAGAAGAACTGGGGTCCCAAAGAGCCAGAGGAGACCTCAACCAATCAATCAGAATACAGTTGGGAGGGATCTTGGAGATCCTCTAGTCCAGCCCCCTGCTCAAGCAGGAGACCCTATGCCGTTTCGGACAAATGGCTGTCCAGTCTCGTCTTAAAAACCTCCAGTGATGGAGCATTCACCGCTTCTGGAGGCAGGTGGTTCCCCTGGTTAATTGTTCTTACTGTCAGGAAGTTTCTCCTTAGTTCTAGGTTGCTTCTCTCCTTGATGAGTTTCCATCCGTTGCTTCTTGTCCTGCCTTCCGGAGCTTTGGAGAATAGGTTGACTCCCTCTTCTTTGGGGCAGTCCCTGAGATACTGGAACACTGCTATCATGTCATCTCTAGTCTTTCCCTTCATTAAACTAGACATCCCCAATTCCAGCAACCTTTCCTTATGTTTTAGCCTCCAGTCCCCTGATCATCTTTGTTGCTCTTCTCTGCACTCTTTCTAGAGTCTTAGCATCTTTTTTACTTTGTGGTGACCAAAACTGGATGCAGGATTCCAGGTGTGGCCTTACCAAGGCCTTGTAAAGTGGTATTAACCCTTCACGTGATCTTGATTCTATCCCTCTGTTAATGCAACCCAGCACTGAGTTGGCCTTTTTGGCAGCTGCAGCACACGGCTGGCTCCTATTTAAGTGATTGTCCACTAGGACTCCGAGATCCCTCTCAGAGTTACTACTATTGACCAAGGTACCCCCTATACTATACCTATACATTTGGTTTTTCTTGCCAAAATGTAGAACCTTACTTTTTTTCACCATTGAATTTCATTTTGTTAAATAGTGCCCAGTGTTCAAGTCTGTCCAGATCCTTCTGTATCCTAAGCCTCTGGAGTGTAATAAAAAAATTTATATGGCTACCCCGTTCACTCTCAGTGGCTCCAGGTCGCTTACAAAGATAAAAATACAGTTTTTAGCAAAATAAACTTCCAGCAAATTAAGGAAACAATTCCACTTTCCTTTTCAGGAGATTAAAAACTTGCATGTTCTTTGACATTTTTTTGATTGCCCTTAATGAAGGTATGACCCTAATATCCTTGATGGGGTATTTTGGTTCTCGTGGACAAACAGGTCCAATTATGCATTATTTATTTTCCTGCTCCCTTGGCACTGGCAGCTAGTCCCTATGATCTGAAAATGGATGGTTTTATCAGGAGATCTTGTGAATTGGATCTGGGAGGCCTCCCTGGATGGCAGATTCAATTGCCAGCAGCCTCACGAAGGTGGTATCTTTAAAAGTCTTTTTAGGGGTGTGAGTTACTCTAAGACAAGAATGAGGAAGAAAAGAATAAGGCCCTCAGCTTCAGGAAGGAAGGAAGGAAGGAAGGAAGGAAGGAAGGAAGGAAGGAAGGAAGGAAGGAAGGAAGGAAGGAAGGAAGGAAGGAAGGAAGGGGAAAAAAGGAAAGAAAGGGAAGGGGAGGAAGAAAGCAAAACAAAAACAGAAAGAAAAGAAAAAGAGAGAAAGAAAGAAAAGAAAAAAGAGAAAAAGAAAGAAAAGAAAAGAAAGGAAGAAAGAGAAAGAAAGAAGAAAGAAAGAAAGAAAGAAAGAAAGAAAGAAAGAAAGAAAAAAAGAAAGAAAGAAAGAAGAAAGAGAAAGGAAGGAAGGAAGGAAGGAAGGAAGGAAGGAAGGAAGGGAAAAAGGAAAGGAAGGAAGAAAAACAAAAGCAGAAAAAAAGAAAGGTGGAAGGAAGGAAGGAAGGAAGGAAGGAAGGAAGGAAGGAAGGAAGGAAGGAGAAAAAAGCAAAGGAAGGGGAGGGGAGGAAGAAAGCAAAACAAAAGCAGAAAGAAAGAAAGAAAGAAAGAAAGAAAGAAAGAAAGAAAGAAAGAAAGAAAGAAAGAAGGGAAGGGAGGAAGAAAAACAAAAGCAGAAGGAAAAAAGAGAAAGGAAGGAAGGAAATGGGGAATGAGAAGGAAGGGACGAAGGAAGGAAGGAAGGAAGGAAGGAAGGAAGGAAGGAAGGAAGGAAGGAAGGAAGGAAGGAAGGAAGGGAAGAAAGGAAGGAAAGAAGGAAGGAAAGGAAGGGGAGGATGGTATAAGGATTTCTGCCTTGGGCCGAGGGCTGGACTAGAAGACCTCCAAGGTCCCTTCTGGTCCTAAGACGGGAGCTTCCCAGATTTGAAAGGTGCTCAAAGCCTGCCAGCCTCTTCCTGACATCCGGCCACCTCTGGTCCACCCGGGACTTCCTCCTGCAACAGCTAAGAGGGAGGAGAGCAATTTCCAAATGGAAACTCATTCCCTCCGGGGTGGGCGCTCAGCATCCCCACCCACCCCACCCACCCCTGCCGGGCATCATCCGGATCTGAAGAGCACGGAGAACTTTTGATGCCTAAGCGTCTTTGTTGCTGAGTTGGGCGTGCGCTGCCTGTTTTATTAATGGCTTTTAATTACGTTTCTGACTGTGTTTTTAATTTGTTGGGTTCTATTTTTGCTCATTGTGAGCACTTCCGAGGGCCATGTGACGGGCAGAAAGTGGAATATTGCGAAAGAAAGAAAGAAAGAAAGAAAGAAAGAAAGAAAGAAAGAAAGAAAGAAAGAAAGAAAGAAAGAAAAAGGAAGGAAGAAGGAAGGAAGGAGGAAGGAGGGAAGTAAGGAAGGAAGGGAAAGAAACAGAAAGAAATAAGGAAGGAAGAGAAAGAAAGAAAGAAAGAAAGAAAGAAAGAAAGAAAGAAAGAAAGAAAGAAAGAAAGAAAGAAAGATGAAGGAAGGAAGAAGGAAGGAAGGAAGAAAGGAAGGAAGAAGGAAGGAAGGAAGGAAGGGAAAGAAAGGAAGGAAGGAAGGAAGGAAGACAAAGAAAGAAAGGAAGGAAGGGAGAAAGAAGGAAGGAAGGAAGGGAAAGAAAGGAAGGAAGGAAGGAAAGAAAGAAAGAAAAAGGAAGGAAGAAGGAAGGAAGGAGGAAGGAGGGAAGTAAGGAAGGAAGGGAAAGAAACAGAAAGAAAGAAATAAGGAAGGAAGAGAAAGAAAGAAAGAAAGAAAGAAAGAAAGAAAGAAAGAAAGAAAGAAAGAAAGATGAAGGAAGGAAGAAGGAAGGAAGAAAGAAAGGAAGGAAGGAAGAAGGAAGGAAGGAAGGAAGGAAGGAAGGGAAAGAAAGGAAGGAAGGAAGGAAGGAAGGAAGGAAGGAAGGAAGGAAGGAAGGAAGGAAGGAAAGAAGGAAGGAAGAAAGAAAGGACAACCAGGCTTACCCACCCCATTAAACTGCCTTCCCACCACGTAGGGAAACACTTAACCGCTGATATGTTGGTTAAGTTTCACCTGGGTTAGTTTTCTGTGGTTGAGCAGGTGGCCCAAGGCCAGCCATTCCCTTCATTTTTAATCCTAATCCAGGTTTGGACACCCCTCCCTAAGGCTGGACCAGCCTTAGCCGTGAAAGCCAGCTGGGTGCCTAAGCCAATCACTAGGAGATGGGGAGTTCTAGTCCTGCCTTGGCCATGAAAGCTGAGTGGGGGACTTTGGACCAATCATCAGGAGATTGGGAATTATAGTTTCGTCTTAGGCACGAAAGCCGACTGGATGGATGGATGGATGGATAGATAGATAGATAGATAGATAGATAGATAGATAGATAGATAGATAGATAGATAGATAGATAGATAGATAGATAGATAGATAGATAGATAGATAGATAGATAGATAGATAGATAGATAGATAGGCAGGCAGGCAGGCAGGCAGGCAGGCAGGCAGGCAGATAGAGTGGTGGGATTCAGTTTGGCAGAACTGGTAGCTAATTTTTTGTTGCCCAAGACCAGAATGGACTTCTGGAAGCGGCATCCACACAGAGAACCGGTTGTTCACATATTTGAATCCCACCACTGGATGGATGGATAGATAGATAGATAGATAGATAGATAGATAGATAGATAGATAGATAGATAGATAGATAGATAGATAGATAGATAGATAGATAGATAGATAGATAGACAGACAGACATGGAGGAATGGATGGATGGATAGATAGATGATATAGCTAGACGAGAGAGAGAGAGAGAGAGAGAGAGAGAGAGAGAGAGAGAGAGAGAGGTGTAAAGGGGTTCAGCCTCAGGGTGGGAAATATATCCCCCCACCCAGCCTGCTATCGGAGGGCATCGGCTGACTTCATCAAAGGCCTTTTCCCGTCGTTCCACCTCCCCAATCTGACAATCTCTTTCTGACACACTTTAGCGATCAAAAATTTAATTAAAATTTTCCCCTCCTTTATTTATGTTCCAACGGCTTATTGCCGCCGTCTCCGTCTGTAGTATTTTCCCCTATCGTGGCTAAAAATTACCTTTCATTTGGCCCGTCAGCTGGTTTATGAGCAACCAATTGCTCCCGGCCAGGCCCTCTTGGGCTTTCCAATAACACACCTGGAGGGAGGCACCATCCTTCATTTCTACCTCCAGACCATCTGTGGCTGATTAGGAGCAATAATTATTCATTAATAGCGCCTTCAAGCGTAATTAAGGAAATGGGAGCATGTAATGAGCGTAGTCCAAGTATCATCCCACCAGGGGCAAATTGAATTCTTCTGCAAAACAAAATGCGGGATCTCAAGAGGTTCTCCAGATGTTTGCAAGCCCTCATGCAGACCTGACATCTCACCTAGGCAGAAGCCTTCAGGAGTAACAATGTTCTACCAATGAGTTGAGGAATGTGGTAGCTGCGCCTTGACCAAACCTTGTCAGATACTCATATCTCGTTGCCCCAAAGCACCTCTTTCTCCTGATCTCAGGGCTGTTGGATTTATGGAAGAGGATGCTTGCAGCTCAGGGGTCCCTGGTGCTCTCTGAGCTTGGTGGTTTTCTTGCAGGGGAGGAGGAGGAGGAGGAGGAGGAGGAGGAGGAGGAGGAGGAGGAGGAGGAGGAGGAGGAGGAGGAGGAGGAGGAGGAGGACAACGACGACTGTGGGGTCCTTGGTGCTCTCTGGGCTTGGTGGTTTTCTTGCAGGCGTTTCATGACCCAACTAGGTAACATCATCAGTGCTAGAAGGGAGGAAGGAAGGAAGGAAGGAAGGAAGGAAGGAAGGAAGGAAGGAAGGAAGGAAGGAAGGAAGGAAGGAAGGACAGACTGTGGGGTCCTTGGTGCCCTCTGAACTGGGTGGTTTTCTTGCAGGCGTTTCATGACCCAACTAGGTAACATCATCAGTGCTAGAAGGAAGGAGGGTTTGCAGAGAGGAGGAGAAGGAAGCCACACTCCCTTCTAGCACTGATGATGCTACCTAGTTAGGTCATGAAATGTCTGCAAGGAAACCACCCAGCTCTGAGAGCACCCAGGACCCCAGCGTCCTCCTTCCTCCTTCCTCCACCTCTCTCTTTTCTTAAAAGCCTCTAGTGATGATGCACACACCACTTCTGAAGGCCACTTCTCTTCCACTGATTAGCTGTCCTCAACTCCCAGAATTCCCCAGCCAGGATGGAGAAACTCCATTCCCTGCCTCATGCTTTTGCTTTCTTTCCTTCTTTCCCTTCCTTTGTTTCTTCCTTTCTTACTTACTCCCTTTCTTGATGCCTTCCTCTTTCTTCTTTCCTTCCTCCCTCCCTTCCTTCTTTCTTCTTTCTTTCCTTCCTTTTTTCTTTCCTTCCATCTTTCCTTCTTTCCTCCCTCCCTTCCTCCCAACCTTCCTTCCTCCCTCCCTCCCTTTTTTTGTTTTCTTCCTTCCATTTCTTCTTCCCTCCCTCCCTCCCTTCTCCCCTCCATCTTCCTTTCTCCCTCCCTCGATTCCTTTCTTTTCTTCCTTCTATCCATCTTTCCTTCCTTCCTCCCTCCCTCCCTTCTTTCCTTGTTTCCTTCCTTTCTTCTTTCCTTCCTCCCTCCCTCCCTTCTTTCCTTGTTTCCTTCCTTTCTTCTTTCCTTCCTCCCTCCCTCCCTTCTTTCCTTGTTTCCTTCCTTCCTTTTCTTCCTTCCTTCTCCCCTCCATCTCCCCTCCTTCCCTTTCCTTCCTTCCTTCCTTCCTCCCTCCCTTCCTCCCTCCCTTCTTTCTTTGTTCCTTCCTTTTCTTCCTTCTCCCCTCCTTCCCTTCCTTCCTTCCTCCCACCCTCTCCTTCCCTCCTTCCCTCCCTCCCTTCTTTCCTTGTTTCCTTCCTTCCTTTTCTTCTTTCCTTCCTTCTCCCCTCCCTTCCTTCCTCCCTCCCTTCCTTCCTTGTTTCCTTCCTTCCTTTTCTTCCTTCTCCCCTCCTTCCCTTCCTTCCTTCCTCCCCCCCTCCTTCCTTCTCCCCTCCCTCCCTCCCTTCTTTCCTTGTTTCCTCCCTCCCTCCCTCTCCTTCCTTCCTTCCTCCCTCCCTCCCTCCCTCCCTCCTGCAACCCCTCGCCCACCCTCCTCACCGTTCCCCATCCAGAAAAACGGGTCTTGCTCATCACAATAAGCTTTCCTTCCATAAACAACCAAAGTCTCTTTCAAAAAAAATCCCTTTTGTTAAAGAAAATGCCACCTGAACTTTTAACGTCAGGCAGGACTTTGGGGTGAATCTTCGGACACCCCCGACCTTCCCCCACCAGCGGGGCAGAACCAGAGCAGTCGGACACCCCTGTCTGCCCACCCTTGGACCAGGCCCGGCCAGCCCCTTGCCGCTCTCTCTCTCGGGGGGCATCTGCGGGTGACTGGCAGTTTCTGGGTCAGGGGCGGCCGTGTTGCTGGCGCGTACGCAGCAGCAACGCCCGACTTCCCCGGTGCTCCTGCTTGTCAGCACAAATTCCTCCTGCCCGAATCACGGGCGTCAGCAGAAAAAGGCCTCAGCAAAATTGATAACAAGATGTTGTGTTCCCGGAGGGACGCAGGCGTGGGGCCTCCGTGTTGTCCTTCCCTCAGCCTGCCACCACAACCGTTGTTGTTCATGTGCTTCTGATTGCATTTAGCAGGCTGGCAGGGCAGACCCCTGCCCCTCTCCCGGGCTGTCCTCCCAGCCTCCAAAGAGACTGGTGTGTGTGTGTGTGTGTGTGTGTGTGTGTGTGTGTGTGTGTGTGTAGTCTCATCAGGACCCCGTGCCCAGATGGAGCCAGGGGTGTTATCCACCCAGTCGTGTCCGATTCTTGGCGGTTCTTTGGGCCAGGCGGTCTCCCCACCTCTTCCCATCTCACACCGCATCTTTGAGTTGATCTGCACTCTGGCTGGTGCGTGCTTGGCTGCTGTCCGGCCTGGTTTCCTTGCACCGTTGACTCTTCCCGACAAAATTGTTTTCTCCGCTGCCTAAGGCAGGACTAGAACTCACTGTCTCCTGGTGATTGGCCCAAAGACACCTATTCAGCTTTCATGGCCAAGGCGGGACTAGAACTCACCGTCTCCTGGCGATTGGCCCAAAGTTATCCACTCAGCTTTCACGGCCAAGGCGGGACTAGAACTCACCGTCTCCTGGTGATTGGCCCAAAGTCACCCATTCAGCTTTCACGGCCAAGGCAGGACTAGAACTCACCGTCTCCTGGCGATTGGCCCAAAGTCACCCTGCCAGCTTTCATGGCCAAGGGAGGACTAGAACTCCCCGTCTTCTGGCGATTGGCCCAAAGTCACCCACTCAACTATCATGGCCAAGGCAGGACTAGAACTCACCGTCTCCTGGCGATTGGCCCAAAGTTATCCACTCAGCTTTCACGGCCAAGGCGGGACTAGAACTCACCGTCTTCTGGCGATTGGCCCAAAGTTATCCACTCAGCTTTCACGGCCAAGGCGGGACTAGAACTCACCGTCTCCTGGCGATTGGCCCAAAGTCACCCACTCAACTAGCATGGCCAAGGCAGGACTAGAACTCACCGTCTCCTGGCGATTGGCCCAAAGTCACCCAGCCGACTTTTGTGACTAAGGTGGGACTAGAACTCACCGTCTCCTGGCGATTGGCCCAAAGTCACCCTGCCAGCTTGGATACCTAAAGTGCCACATAATTCAACTTTAATAGAGGAAATTGTCGGTGCTCCTTCACTGAAGGTTTTCAACAAGAGATTGGAGAGTCACTTGTCTGAAACGGTATAGTTGCCTCCTGGTTGAACAGGGGGCTGGACTAGAAGACTAGAAGAGTGCAGAGAAGAGCAACAAAGATGATCAGGGGACTGGAGGCTAAAGCATTTAAGGAACGGCTGCTGGGATTGGGCATGTCTAGTTCAGTGATGGCGAACCTTTTTGAGACCAAGTGCCCCAAAACTGCCCCACCACCTTCGTCTCCACTCCGCTCTGCCCACTGGGCCACCCACCACCTCTGTGGGCCACCACAGATCACCCAGGAAGGTGAGCAGCGCCATGGCGGCCATGCCCTCCACAGCATCATTTGCACATGACAGGGCGCAAGGGCGGAGCTGCCTGGCTACCATGTCCTTGGCTGCATTGCTTCGCGTGGGCTGCGCCCAGGGGCGACTCTCCTCCGGGGGGGGGGACTGGTGGTGAGGAAGGGGCTGTGGGAGGAGGCGGGGCTGGGGAGACAGTGCGTGTGCCCACAGAGGGGGCTCCGAGTGCCACCTCTGGCACCCATGCCATAGGTTCGGCACCACTGGTCTAGTTTAAATGAAGAGAAGGACGAGGGGGGATATGATAGCAGTGTTCCAGTATCTCAGGGGCTGCCCCAAAGAAGAGGGAGTCAAGCTATTTTCCAAAGCGCTAGAAGGGAGGACAAGAAGCAACGGCTGGAAACTCATCAAGGAGAGAAGCAACCTGGAACTAAGGAGAAACTTCCTGACAGTGAGGACAATTAACCAGTGGAACCACCTGCCTCCAGAAGCTGTGAATTTTCCAACACTGGAAGTCTTTAAGAAGAGACTGGACAGCCATTTGTCCGAAATGGTACAGGGTTTCCTGCCTGAGCAGGGGGCTGGACTAGATGACATCCAAGGTCCCTTCCAACTTTATTATTATTGTTATTACCTCCATGGTCGCTTCCTACTCTATTATTCTATGTTCTATGTTCTAAATCAGGGGTGTCAAACTGTCGATTGCATCCTATGGAGGCCACGTCCCCACCAGCTCTTGCAATGCAAAAAAAAGTCACAATACGTCGCGACACGTCAGGACGTGACACAGCGAGTTTGACACCCGTGTTCTGAATCAACGCTTTGTTTTCAGCCAGAATTCCTAACAGTTGTGCATCCAGCTGTCGTGGGTGCTTGGAAAGAAGCTTTGCTCCTCACAGCTCCCATTTCTGCGTGTCCCAACCAGCGATTCTGCTAATCATCCGGCATTTATTCCAGATGCAATTGGGCCACATTAATTCTAAATTGCGCCACCCGCTATTAACAGCCGAGATTGCCTTTTTAGCGAAGAAGTTGATTATCCGCGGGTTTATGGAGGCTTCCGCCGTTCCTCAGTGACCAGAGCGCGTATCGATTCTTTACTTGTTAACCCTCGTTAAATATGGTTTTAATAAGCAAATTGGTGGCTAATCAACCTGCGATTGCCGGCTTGTTAAAGAGGCATTAAAAAAAAAAAAGCTGGTTAAGAGCGGATACGAAGAGCAGCTTTGAAGAGGCTCGGTTTTGTCCAAGGGGAAAAAGCTGCCTGTCTTTTATGGGTTTGATTTTTATTTTTTACTTAGTAAACTTATTTTTATTGATTAAAATTATTTCAGCAGGCCATTCACACCGGGGGGGGGGCTCAGATCGGGACCTGTGATTAGAGGTCTGGAGGCTAAAACATACAAGGAACAGCTGCTGGAATTGGATGTGTCTAGTTTAACGAAGAGAAGGACGAGGGGGGACAGGATTGCAGCGTTCCAGTATCTCCGGGGCTGCCCCAAAGAAGAGGCAGTCAAGCTATTCTACAAAGCACCAGAAGGCAGGACGAGAAGCAACGGATGGAAACTAACCAAGGAGAGAAGCAACCTGGAACTAAGGAGAAACTTCCTGACAGTGAGAACAATTAACCAGTGGAACAACCTGCCTCCAGAAGCGGTGAATGCTCCAACACTGGACGTTTTTAAGAAGAGACTGGACAGCCATTTGTCCGAAATGGTGTAGGGTTACCTGCCTGAGCAGGGGGTTGGACTAGATGACCATCAAGGTCACTTCCAACAAGAACAAGAACATCAACATCATCATCATCATTATTATTATTATTGTCTCCAAGGTCCCTTCCAGCTTCTATTCTATTCTATTCTATTCCATTCTATTCCATTCCATTCCATTCCATTCCACTCCACTCCACTCCATTCCACTCCACTCCACTCTACTCTACTCTACTCTACTCTACTCTACTCTACTCTACTCTACTCTACTCTACTCTACTCTATTCTATTCTATTCTATTCCATTCCATTCCATTCCATTCCATTCCATTCCATTCCATTCCATATTTTCTATTCTATTCTATTCTATTCTATTCTATTCTATTCTAATCTGGGGGATTCTGGGAGTTAGCTGGCTGGGGAATTCTGGCAGTTGAAGTCCACAAGTTTTAAAGTTCCCAAAGTTGGACCCCTTTGTCTAGAGCAGGGCTAGACCACCTGGGCTCTTTTATGACTCGTGGACTTCAACTCCCAGAATTCCTGAGCCAGCCAGGTTAGCTTGCAATATTGCAGGCCTGACTCTGCCCACAGCTGGCCTGTTCGATCCCGACCGGCTCACGGTTGACTCAGCCGTCCGTCCTTCCGAGGTCGGTAAAATGTGGGCCCAAATTGTGTGGGGGAGAGGGCAAGATGCCGACGGTGTAAAAGGCTCAGAGAGGGGCTGTAAAAGCACTACAAAGCGGTATATAAGTCTATGGTGCGATTGCTATTCCGTCAGATCTCAAGACAACTCCCTTGCCTGGGGGGGGTATGAAGGATTTCTCCACCCCCCCACACACAGCACCACCACCACCACCTCCTGCTTCTGTCTGGATGGCAGCTCGGCCTGGCCAGCTCCCAATTCTTCTCCTTAACCTCCCCACTTAATAATTCAAAAGAGGGCTTTTCAAATATGATGGATGAGCTTCAGAGACCGACAGGCCTCCACCCCCCCCACCCAGAGAGGTTTCTCCCCCCCTCCAGCCCCATCCCGACCCAGCAGCCTCTCCCTCTCTGCCCCCCCCCACAATCCGTCCCGCCCCACCCCATTGCCCCGTCTAAGATTTACGGGGGAGACTTACATTAGGAGGCCGGTGACTTATTGAGCTGTCAGGAGGAGCGTTTTAAGGCAGAATTATATGGGAGAGGGAAAAGATTTTTACCAAATTAATGAAAAATCAATCTGGCCTCAAAAATCCATTAATGGTCATAATGCACTGGTTACAGATAGGGAGAAAAGGGCAGAATCCAATCGGGCCCCTGAAATATTCCTTGTGGGATGGCGCAGCCGATCTATAACTCATTCAGGGCTCGCTGCTGCTGCTGATGCTGATGATGATGATTAATAATAATAGTAGTAGTAAAGTTGGAAGGGACCTTGGAGGTCATCTAGTCCAACCCCCTGTTCAGGCAGGATACCTTACACCATTTCGGACAAACAGCTGTCCAGTCTCTTCTTAAAAACTTCCAGTGTTGGAGCATTCACCACTTCTGGAGGCAAGGAGTTCCACTGGTTAATTGTTCTCATTGTCAGGAAGTTGGCGAGGAAGATGATGGACGTACTCCTTTTGGAAAGGGACAAGTCAACCTACTCCTTTGTCCTATATTTTTTAGAATCAAGATCACTTGATTCTATACCACTTCAATACCACTTCATAAAGCCCTAGGGAGGCCACACCTGGAATACTTCAGCCAGTTTGGGAAGGTGATCAACTTTTTTACAATGAAAAGGAGGACTCCAATAAATGAAAAAGAAAAAAATATCGTAAATAAAAGAAACATTTTATCCATTGCAACAATAATACAGACAACTTGCATGTGCAAAGTTTGCCGGCCGGGTGTTTTGGCACGCTCAGCACCAATTCCTATTGGCTTTCGAACGCCAATAGCGGGAGTAGCACAGCTCATGCAAAAGTTGAAAAAAAAACCATCAAAGAAAGGTGCCAGAACGCCGTTCTGAGCATTCTATGAGAAAAAAAAAAAGCTCTGCAGATTAGTCTTCAAATATGGAAAAGGAGGACATGTAGAAGGACACTTTTTGAGGGAGGACAGAACTTACAAAAGGAGGACTGTCCTCCCTAAAGGAGGACGGTTGGTCACCTTAAGTTTGGGTCACCATATCACAAAAAAGAGGTTGAGAGTTTGGAAAAACCAAGAGGATCCAAGGCCTGGAGGCTAAAACATACGAAGAACGGCTGCAGGACTTGGGTTTGGGCACTCTAAAGAAAAGAAGAAATAGGGGAGACATGAGAGCAGATTTCCAGTATCTGAGGGGCTGCCACAAAGAAGAAGAGGGGGTCACATTATTCTCCAAAGCACAAGAGGGCAGGAGAAGAAACAACGGATGGAAACTGACCAAAGAGAGAAGCAACCTGGAATTAAGGAGAAACTTCCTGACAGTGAGGACAATCAACCAGTGGAACAGCTTGCCACCAGAAATTGTGGGCACTCCATCACTGGAGGATTTATAAAAAGAGACTAGAGCAGTGGTTCTCAACCTGTGGGTCGGGACCCCATTTGGGGTCGAACGACCATTTCACGGGGGTCGCCAAACAACGCAGTCCGCCATTTTGTCCCCTTTTCCTTAGCTGTGCTACTCCCTTTTATTCTATTGGCTTTTGAAAGCCAATAGAAGAGACTCTCTTGAATAGAGTCTAATTCGATTGGCTTTCAAAAGCCATTAGGAATTGTCCAGGCTGTCTCTGCCCTGCTGAGCCCACCAAAAGCCCCGTTCTGCAAACGGTGCTGCACCAGTTGAGTAGTCCTCGACTTACGACCGGTTGAGTAGTCCTCAACTTATGACCGGTCGAGTAGTCCTCGACTTACAACCGGTTGAGTAGTCCTCGACTTACGACCGGTTGGGGGTCGCGGCATTAAAAAGGTTGAGAACCACTGGAATAGACATTCAGCTGTCTGAGATGGTATAGGTCAGTCAGTGGTGGCGAACCTATGGCATGAGTGCCAGAGGGGGCACTTGGAGCCCTCTCTGTGGGCACACGTGCTGTCGTCCCAGCCCCGCCTCCCCCCATGGCCCCCTTCACACCAGCAGCCCCCCCAGAGGAGAGTCGCCCCCAGGCACGGCCCGCCTGGAGCAGCGCAGCCAAAGACATGGGGCCCTTGAGCCCTATTGCAAACAGATGATGCTGCGGGGCACGGATGGAGGGCGTGGCCGCCATGGCACTACTGGGCCAGAGCAGGGAAAACACAAGCAACATTTCAATACTTGCAATATTGAACACTTCAATGTTTCCAATACTTGAAGGGCTATCACAAGGATGGGGGGGGGGGGCTCAACCTCTTCTCCAAAGCGCCAGAGGGCAGGAGAAGAAGCAACGGATGGAAACTCATCAAGGAGAGAAGCAACCTGGAATTAAAGAGAAACTTCCTGACAGTGAGGACAATTAACCAGTGGAACAGCCTGCCACCAGAAATTGTGGGGGCTCCATCACTGGAGCTTTTTAAGAAGAGGCTGGACAGTCACTTGTCTGAGATGGTATGGATTCTCCTGCTTGAGCAGTGGGCTGGACTAGATGACTTCCAAGGCCCCTTCCAACTCTGTTATTCAGCAAGGGTCTCCTGGCTTGAGCAGGGGATTGGATTAGATGACCTCCAAGGCCCCTTCCAACTCTGTTATTCTGCAAGGGTCTCCTGCTTTAGTAGGGGGTTGGACTACATGATCTCCAAGATCCCTTCCAATTTTGTTATTCTGCAAGGGTCTCCTGGCTTGAGCAGGGGGTTGGATTAGATGACCTCCAAGGGCCCTTCCAACTCTGTTATTCTGCAAGGGTCTCCCGACTTGAGCAGGGGGGCTGGACTAGATGACCTCCAAGGGCCCTTCCAACTCTGTTATTCTGCAAGGGTCTCCTGGCTTGAGCACGGGGTTGGACTAGATGACCTCCAAGGCCCCTTCCAACTCTGTTATTCTGCAAGGGTGTCCTGGCTTGAGCAGGGGGCTGGACTAGATGACCTCCAAGGCCACTTCCAACTCTGTTATTCTGCAAGGGTGTCCTGGCTTGAGCAGGGAGCTGGACTAGATGACCTCCAAGGCCCCTTCCAACTCCTTTCTCATTCCTCTGATTGCTTTACAATGTAACTCAGAATCTCTGTTTGGAGGGGGGGGGAAGGGATTTTTCCTGGCTGTAAGACCCAGCCTAATAAATGCTTTGATATATGGCCAAACGAATTTATTCAACCAACCATTTCAAATGTTACCGTAACTCTGGATGAGCCGAACCCCCGGAGGAAGCGGCACCTTCCGTGTTCCGGGTTGTAAATAACGCTGTCAGTTTCCATTTGGAACGGACTCGGTTGCCAGCCTCCCGATCACGACTTGATTTAAAGGCTGAGGAGACCCCGAAAAAAATTACTCCCCTTCCTAAAACCCTACTCCTGGTGGTGAACAGGATTTCCAGCGTGAGCAACAGTCCTCAACTTACGACCACAATTGACCCCGAAATTTCTGTGAGATCTTTGTTAAGTGAGTTTTGAGCCATTTTGCGATCTTTCTTGCCAGAGTTGTTAAGCAAATCACTGCAGTTGTTATGTTAGTGACACGCTTGTTAAGTGGGTCTGGCTTCCCTGTTTGGAAGGGACCTTGGAGGTCATCTAGTCCAACCCACTGGTTAATTGTTCTGACTGTGAGTAAATTCCTTCTTAATTCTAGGTTGCTTCTTTCCTTGATGAGTTTCCAGCCATTGCTTCTTCTCCTGCCTTCAGGGGCTTTGGAGAATAGCTTGACTCCCTCTTCTTTGGGGCAGCCCCTGAGATACTGGAAGACTTGCTATCCTGTCCCCCCTCGTCCTTCTCTTCGTTAAACTAGACACACCCAATTCCAGCAACCATTCCTTATATAATTTAGCCTTCAGTCCCCTAAGCATCTTTGTTGCTCTTCTCTGTACTCTTTCTAGAATCTCGACATCTTTTTTACATCGTGGTGACCACAACTGGATGCAGTATTCCAAGTGTGGCCTTACCAAGGCCTTGTAAAGTGGTATTAACCCTTCACGTGATCTTGATTCTATCCCTCTGTTAATGCAGCCTAGATCTGTGTTGGCTTTTTTGGGCAGCTGCAGCACACGGCTGGCTCCTATTTAAGGGATTGTCCACTAGGACTCCAAGGTCCTTCTCACAGTTGGTACTATTGAGCAAGTTACCCCCTATACTATACCTGTACATTTGGTTTTTCTTGCCTAAATGTAGAACTTTACTGCAATCGTCTTCTCCAGTTTAGCTTTTTCCTTCTTCCTAATCCTAAGAACAGATCTCCAAATTGTTCCTTGGATCAAGACCGCTTTAAATTGGCTACCAGAAAATGAAATTTAAGAAGGCCAAGACGTCTATTCAGACTCGTGGCAATGCCTGTCAGCGTCTCTGTTCTTCTTCTTTTTCTTATTGCATTCAAAGAAAAGTAGAAAATTTGACAGAGAGCTCGCAAATGCAAAGCAAAACCCCCTTAAGAATCATGATTTTTATCGAATGATAATATAAAAACAATAGAGAGTGTTTTAAGGAATAAAAATAGGTCATTTTGTAAACAACAGAAGACTGTATTTACACGCACCGCAAGAGACACAGTTCCTCCTACGGAGTCTCTTTTAATGTCAGTCCATGTTTTTATCCGTGTTAAAGTCTTTAGTACCTGGGGAAGGCACAACCTTGGCCTCAAGCGTTTGGGCAATTTCTCCCAGGCCCAGCAAATAGTTTTGCCTTTATTTTTTTTATTTTTATTTTTTAATTATTTTATTATTTTATTTTATTATTTAATTTTATTTTACTTTATTATTTAATTTTATTTTACTTTATTATTTAATTTTATTTTACTTTATTATTTAATTTTATTTTTTATTTTATTATTTTATTTTATTTATTATTTTATTTTATTTTACTTTATTATTTAATTTTATTTTTTATTTTATTATTTTATTTTATTTATTATTTTATTTTATTTTAATAATAATAATAATAGTAGTAAAGTTGGAAGGGACCTTGGAGGTCATCTAGTCCAACCCCCTGCTCAAGCAGGAAACCCTACACCATTCCGGACAAATGGCTGTCCAGTCTCTTCTTAAAAACTTCCAGTGTTGGAGCATTTACTGCTTCTGGAGGCAGGCTGTTTATTATTTTACTTTACATTTATTGTCTTCTGGTGATTGGCCCAAAGTCACCAAGCTGACTTTCATGGCTAGGGGAGGACTAGAATTCACCGTCTCCTGGTGACTGGCCCTAAGTCAATCCAGGCGACTTCCATGGCTGATGTAGGTCCGGAATGCAAAGTCTTCTGCTTTCCAGACTGGTTTCTCACCCACGAGACCACACTGTCTCTCAAGCAGGCCCTGGTGCCAAGGTCATCTGCCTGGAGCGAGCTGTGGGGGTGACAGCGATGGCACCCCGGTTCACTTTGTGTCTGCTGGCAGCTGGGAAGAAGGTCCCCTTGTCACCATCTCCCAGATGCTCCCACCTCCAGCAGAAAGAGCTTCCTTTCATTGGAAGAGGATCACATTTCCAGTCACTCAGCAGTTTTTCATTTGCAAGGACCTTCAAAGGTTAACATTTAGTCATGGGAGGAAGAATATTTCTTCTTCTTCTTCTTCTTCTTCTTCTTCTTCTTCTTCTTCTTCTTCTTCTTCTTCTTCTTCTTCTTCTTCTTCTTCTTCTTCTGTAATTTTATTTCAAAGACCTCTTCGTGGGGGCAGGGAGGAAGGAGAAAGGGATTTCAGCCTGGGTCAGCGATCTCTGCTGGAGGAAACCCTTTGGAGCAAAGGAGATTAATTTAGCCGGAGGAAGAAGGCAAGGCAAGCTAGAAAGGAGCAGAGAGGAGGGCAAAGGGGGTCCCTTTCATAAGATCCTGGGGAGGCCCAGAGAAATTAATCAGCCGTGTCACCAGCACACACGTGCAAAAAGGCCAACTCAGCGGCCAACGAGAGGCAAAAACTGGTAGGGCTCCTAGCTCGGAGAAAAATGGGATTGGACCGCCCTTCGTCGGGTCTCAAGTTTACAGAGTTGCTGTCACCTGAACATTGCTCCACAGAGAAATCCTGGGACAGTGGGAAAGGGCTCTTGGAGGTCATCTAGTCCAAACTCAGTGCAGGACAAGAAGCGACGGATGGAAACCAATCAAGGAGAGAAGCATCCTAAAACCGAGGAGAAACTTCCTGACAGTGAGAGCAATAGGTTTTAAAGAAGAGATTGGATATCCGATTGTCTGCAATGGTATAGGGTCTCCTGTCTCGAGCAAGGGGTTGGTCTAGAAGACCTCCAAGGTCCCTTCCAACTCTGTTATTCTGTAATTCTATAATCCCAGATCAATTAACCAGTGGTTGCCTCCAGAAGTTGTGGGTGCTCCATCCCTGGAGGTTTTAAAGAAGAGACTGGACAACCGATTGTCTGCAAAGGTAGAGGGTCTCCTGTCTTGAGCAAGGGGTTGGTCTAGAAGACCTCCAAGGTCCCTTCCGATTATTTTGTTATTCTGTTAAAGATCTCGGGTATTAACAGGGCTCCCCCCCTCCCTGTGCTGCCTTAAAAATCTTTCAGGGGAGGGGAAATTATTAACTGCTTCATCGATTGCCGCAGTAACTTAGAAATTACTACGGAGGCCATGGGGACTGGGGAGTGGCTGTCAAATGGCCTGCTAGTTCTCAGACTCAAGATCTTGTAGCCCTCAGCAATCTTTCTCAACCTGGGAGTCCAAAGATGCTGGACTCAAATTTTCATCGTCCAAGACAGCCAAGACAGCCAAAAAAAGTGCTCCGTGAAGCAGGTTCATAAAGGCGTAGGTGTAGGGCGCTATGTGCTTTGAACAATGATCCAGAACGCGTAGAAATCCAGAAACGCAATACCTTTCAAAAGCAGCCACACTTCTAAATACATCTCATTAAAGCAGCTGTGTCTTTTCCCCCGACCCCAGCTTTACGTGGAGGCTTGACAAAAGAGACAGCTGCTTTCAAGAAGCCATGTGTTCTCACGTACCAAGGAGAGAAGCAACCTAGAACTAAGGAGAAACTTCCTGACGGTGAGAACAATAAACCAGTGAAACTCCCTGTCTCCAGAAGTTGTGGGTGCTCCATCAATGGAGGTTTTTAAGAAGAGACTGGACAGCCATTTGTCTGAAATGGCATAGGGTTTCCTGCCTGAGCAGGGGGGTGGACTAGATGACCTCCAAGGTCCCTTCCAACTTTATTGTTGTTGTTGTTGTTGTTGTTGTTGTTATTATTATTATTATTATTATTATTATTATCAGGGGACTGGAGGCTAAAAGATATAAGGAACGGTTGCTGGAATTGGGAATGTCTAGTTTAATGAAGAGAAGGACAAGGGGTAACTTGATAGCAGTCTTCCAGTATCTCAGGGGCTGCCCCAAAGAAGAGGGAATCAAGCTATTCTCCAAAGCGCCTGAAGGCAGGACAAGGAGCAAGGGATGGAAACTCATCAAGGACAGAAGCAACCTAGAACTAAGGAGAAACTTCCTGACAGTGAGAACAATTAACCAGTGGAACAACCTGCCTCCAGAAGTGGTGAATGCTCCAACACTGGAAGTTTTTAAGAAGAGACTGGATGGCCATTTGTCTGAAATGGTCTAGGGTCTCCTGCTTGAGCAGGGGGCTGGACTAGATGACCTCCAAGGTCCCTCCCAACTCTATTCTGATTTGATTGATGGATTGATTGAGTGATTGAAGAAGAGAAGCAACCTAGAACTAAGGAGAAACTTCCTGACAGTGAGAACAACTAACCAGTGGAACAACCTGCCTCCAGAAGTGGTGAATGCTCCAACACTGGAAGTTTTTAAGAAGAGACTGGATGGCCATTTGTCTGAAATGGTCTAGGGTCTCCTGCTTGAGCAGGGGGCTGGACTAGATGACCTCCAAGGTCCCTCCCAACTCTATTCTGATTTGATTGATGGATTGATTGAGTGATTGAAGAAGAGAAGCAACCTAGAACTAAGGAGAAACTTCCTGACAGTGAGAACAACTAACCAGTGGAACAACCTGCCTCCAGAAGTGGTGAATGCTCCAACACTGGCAGTTTTTAAGAAGAGACTGGATGGCCATTTGTCTGAAATGGTCTAGGGTCTCCTGCTTGAGCAGGGGGCTGGACTAGATGACCTCCAAGGTCCCTCCCAACTCTATTCTGATTTGATTGATGGATTGATTGAGTGATTGAAGAAGAGAAGCAACCTAGAACTAAGGAGAAACTTCCTGACAGTGAGAACAACTAACCAGTGGAACAACCTGCCTCCAGAAGTCCTGAATGCTCCAACACTGGCAGTTTTTAAGAAGAGACTGGACAGCCACTGGTCTGAAATGGTTTCTGAACCTCTTTTGAAGCACACATAGCCTGTCTATTTCGACAAACATTGTTCTCATTGCTGTTGATGTTATTGCCAAGGAAATACACCTCAGCTCCATCATAAGAGTGAGGAAGGACAGCTTTATTCCAACCAGGATTGGCTGGCTATGAGTTTGATATTAAACTAGGAGTCCCTCTGAGTTCCCATGAGCTCAGTTTTACTAGGAAAAGAAGACCACCAGGTTGAATAGACTAAGTTACAGCCGCAATGGAGGTGCCATTGGAAGATCTGAAGAACCAAGCTGGTGGACCGATTGTCATGGAGAACTCTATCAAAGTGGTTGTCAAGAATCAATGCCAACTTGATGATGGTCTATATCAGAGGTGGGGAATTATGAAGAGAAGGATGAGGGGTGACTTGATAGCAGTCTTCCAGTATCTCAGGGGCTGCCCCAAAGAAGAGGCAGTCAAGCTCTTTTCCAAAGTGCCTGAAGGCAGGACAAGAAGCAACGGCTGGAAACTCATCAAGGAGAGAAGCAACCTAGAACTAAGAAGGAATTTACTTACAGTCAGAACAATTAACCAGTGGAACAACCTGCCTCCAGAAGCTATGAATGCTCCAACACTGGAAGTTTTTAAGAAGAAATTGGACAGCTATTTGTCAGAAATGGTATAGGGTTTCCTGCCTGAGCAGGGGATTGGACTCAATGACCTCCAAGGTCCCTTCCAACATTATTATTATGAAGATTTGGATCATCGCACAGTCAGCCAGATGTTCAGACTGGATTTGGCATTTTGTCTACCTATCGAGTCCTTACCCAGTACCTGGGATAGGCAGATGTGGATGTTTGATGGTATTACAGATATCGTCGCAGGATGGAAGCAGTTCCTAGTAAGGCCGCCTTTTGCAATTGACTAATAGCGAATTTGTCAATGCCAATGGTGTTCAAGTGGTGCTCCAGTTGTTTTGGGATTGCACCCAAGGAGCCTATGACTATTGGTACTACCCTTGCTTGCTTTTGCCACAGTCTTTCTATTTCTATTTGTAGGTCTTTGTATTTTGTTATCTTCTCCAGTTCTTTCTCGTCTGTTGTTGTTGTTGTTGTTATTATTATTATTATTAACAAGGGGCCACAATGCTCATAAAAAGACTACAGGATTTGTTAATTGTCTGGCAAAGAAAAGTAGAGAAGATGTCGAACAGCAGAACTGAAGAAGCTTCGTGGATGAGAAGCAAAACGTCTTCAAAGAAAGTCAAGATAAGTCCAGCTGCCTCTTGAAAAATGCACCTTTGGAACTAAAGCCATCTTCTTCATCACCCTGCAAATCCACCGCCCGGAGGCCGCCATCCACGCAGCTGGAGAAAAGGCAGCTTGGATTAAGCGGCTGGTGGAGCTGCCCAACCTCAAACCGTGGTGAGGATCCACCACCAGGAAGTTCTCCCCACCACCACCTCCCTCCCTCCCTCTCTCGCCCGCAGGCCCTGCTGGGACCTGACTTGAAGAAGACCTGTAATTGAGGCTCTCCTAATTACAGGAGGTTGAAGCAGTGCCTGACGTAATGGAAGGAGGGGGGGGTGGAGAAGATGCCTCAGGAAGACTCCCCCGAGGTCCCTGCATTTTGCACTCCGACCATTTAAGTGGCGGGTTGGGGGGGAGAGGAGGGATGATGGACTTCAATAAATGGAAGGAGCGCCCGAGTTACTCGCAAACAGGAAGACCGGCCATACATTATTCGCTCTTACTTTAGAAGAGATGAAGCTACTGGCTGGTTGACGTTTTGCAGGCCGCTGATGGCCTCTGAGACAGGGAGGGGTGTGGGGGGGGCTTTGGGGAGGGGGCTGCCTCAGATTGACCCACCAGGACCCCAGCTCACCTTGAGGAAAGACAGTAAACCTCAGCTTGCAACGGTACGTTTAGTGAGGGTTCGAAATTACGACGGCACCTGATGACCGGTTTTCAGCTTTACGGCCGCTGCGTCATCCCCACGGTCACCTGATCAAAATACCGACGCTCGCTGACCCACTCAGATTTATGAGGGTGGCAGGATTCTGGGGTCGCGTGATCCCCCTTTTGCGAGCTTCGGACAAGCCAAGTCAAAGATAGCAATAGTACGTAGACTTATATCCCACTTCCCAGTGCTTGTACAGCTCTCTGTAAGCGGTTTACAGAGTCAGCCCGTGGACCCCCAACAATCTGGGTCTTCATGTTACCGACCTCGGAAGGATGGAAGGCGGAGTCAGCCTTGAACCTCGTCAAGATTGAACTGTTGGCTGTGGGCAGAGTCAGCCTGCAAGGCTGCGTTGTAACCACTGCACCATTAGTTGGGTCCTAGAAATGTCTGCTAGAAAACCACCAAGTTCAGTGACCCCACCAAGGACCCCACAGCCTTCCTCCTCCTCCTCCTCCTCCTCCTCCTCCTCCTCCTCCTCCTCCTCCTCCTCTCTGCAAACCCTACTCCAGTGATTTTTAAGTCCTGTGAGCAATGAAGAGTGATGAAGGCTCATCTTGCAAGCAACAGTTTTTTATTGTTAACAGCTCCTTCAACAACGTCACTCTGCGAGGCACGCAGGCCTCTTAACTGGCTAGACTCCCGGACATAAGAGATACGCTTGCGGAGAGCTTTTGCGCCTTGCGCATGCACGCAGGGCTGGCGTCTCTCAGTCTGGTCCCGGGCAGCTTTTGCAATTGCTCGGGACCATTGCAACGTCCCGAGCCTGCTTTTGCAGGCTCAGGACACAACAGTGATTGTGAACCTTTTAGAGACCGAGTGCCCCAAAATCACCCTGCCCCTAGCCCGTACACGCTCTCTGCCCGCTCCACCCCCCCTACTCCTGCTCGCCCCTGCTCTGCCCCCGCCCCACCCGCCCACGCCTCCACAGCAAACCACAGCAGATTGCCCAGGCAGCCCTGCAGCGCCATGGCAGCCACGCCCTCCACCTGCGCCCCGCAGCAGCATCGCATGATGGGGCACAAGGGTGGAGTCTTGTCCCCACTGCCCAGCTGCCATGTCTTTGGCTGCGCTGCTCTGTGCGGGCTGCACCTGGGGGCAACTCTCCTCCGGGGGAACTGCTGATGATGGGGCCGCGGGGGGAGGCAGGGCTGGGGCGACGGCACGCATGCCCACAGAGAGGGCTCTGAGTGCCGCCTCTGGCACCCATGCCATAGGTTCACCATCACTGCCCTACTCCCTTCTAGCACCGATGATGTTACTTAACGGGGCAATGAAACGTCTGCCAGGATCACAGAGCACCAAGGACCCCTCCATTCAACCCTGAGCTACCGATATTCTCCTTTATTGGTGCTCACAACCCAGCCTGTTTCACAAGATTGTTGTACCAATTGCTGCCCTGCACTCACAAAGACAGACGAAATACCCCAGGGTGGGGCAAAGAAGTCAAGATGGCAGCTATGACAGTGTGCTCAAAGCTCTGGGTTCCAAAGAGTGCAGTACTGCAGGCCACTTTAGCTGACTGTGTTCAGCAGGTCAGCGGTTCAAATCTCACCGGCTCAAGGTTGACTCAGCCTTCCATCCTTCCGGGGTACCGTAGGTAAAATGAGGACCCAGATTGTTGAGGGCAATGTAAAATATATATATACATTGCTTACTGAGAGTGTTTGCACTTAAAGCGGTATATAAGTCTCATAAATAAATAAATAAATAAATAAATCAAGATTGCCATCTCGACTCTTTTGAAGACCACACACAATCCCTTTTGCTTAAAGAAAAAATGAGATATGAAGTCAACAAGCAAATAATAAATACATGGTCCCTTTTAAGGGGAGGATATGAATATTTTTTCCCCCCTGTTCAACCAGCACAAATCCTTCTGAACATAGTCAAGAACTTCTGGAGACCCTGATCATCTTGAGGCTTTTAGTTTAATTGCAGCAAAGCAATTCTGGAGGAAAATAATATCCCTGGGGGCAGCAATGCCAGAAGAAGTCTGACTCTGTTACCCGGAGGGTCATAAAAAGGATCATTAGAAGATCTCAAGTGGTCCTTCTGGATTTTATGTTTTTCTGAGAGTCAGCTGTATCCGTAGGAAGAAATGCAGGTTAACACTCTTATTGATCACTTCCTGAGTAAGAAGCTTCCTTCACTAAAACACACAAACATAACTATATGTCTCCCCAACTCCCACTAGCCAGAAGAATCAGAGAAGGACGTCAACTTCGATGGTAGGGCACCATACTTCTTCCTACGCAGTGGGACTACAGATCCCATCCACTTCCAAAAGGACAAAGATGATCAGAGGACTGGAGGCTAAAACGTATAAGGAACGGTTGCTGGAACTGGGTATGTCTAGTTTAATGAAGAGAAGTACGAGGGGGGACATGATAGCAGTGTTCCAGTATCTCAGGGGCTGCCCCAAAGAAGAGGGAGTCAAGCTAGTCTCCAAAATGCCTGAAGACAGGACAAGAAGCAACAGATGGAAACTCATCAAGGAAAGAAGCAACTTAGAACTAAGAAGGAATTTACTCACAGTCAGAACAATTAACCAATGGAACAACCTGCCCCCTGACTTAACAAAATTAACAGGACTCGTGGACTTCAACTCCCAGAATTCAGGGCTGGCTGGAGATTTCTGGGAGTTGAAGTCCACAAGTCATAATAGGGCCAAGTTTGAAGACCCCCAACTTAACAGAATTAACAGAACTTGTGGACTTCAACTCCCAGAATTCAGGGCTGGCTGGAGAATTCTGGGAGTTGAAGTCCACAAGTCATAAAAGGGCCAAGTTTGAAGACCGCCGACTTAACAGAATTAACAGGACTCGTGGACTTCAACTCCCAGAATTCAGGGCTGGCTGAGGAATTCTGGGAGTTGAAGTCCACAAGTCATAAAAGGGCCAAGTTTGAAGACCGCCGACTTAACAGAATTAACAGGACTCGTGGACTTCAACTCCCAGAATTCAGGGCTGGCTGGAGAATTCTGGGAGTTGAAGTCCACAAGTCATAAAAGGGCCAAGTTTGAAGACCGCCGACTTAACAGAATTAACAGGACTCGTGGACTTCAACTCCCAGAATTCAGGGCTGGCTGAGGAATTCTGGGAGTTGAAGTCCACAAGTCATAATAGGGCCAAGTTTGAAGACTCCCGACTTAACAGAATTAACAGGACTCATGGACTTCAACTCCCAGAATTCAGGGCTGGCTGGAGAATTCTGGAAGTTGAAGTCCACACATCTTTAAAAGCCCAAGGTAGGAATTTGGTTAGCTGGATAATTTGGGGAGTTGATGTCCACACGTTCTGTTAATTCCGTTAAGTCTTCAAGTTCTCCAGGCTGGAGACCCCTGTCCTACACTGCTCCATCTCCCGGGCCTGCCTCTTCACACACAACTCCATGGCCCAAGCTACACACCCTGGAAGCAAAGCCTTGCCAATCAATCTATGCAATCAACACAACTGAGGGGGAAAAAATTCCACGCTCAACATCTCTGCAGGCCACCGAGTTGGACCGATTCTTCCTCTGGGTCTCTCCTTCCTCTTTTGGGAAGGGGAACCAAATCCATCTCTTTTAGGGGTCAGCTGGGCTTCAGGTTTCCACCAGGTGGGCCAGTCAGCATCCGGCCTTCCTCAAGGGAAGCGCAAACTCAGCCAGCGAGCCCCGAAAATAGCCGATCAGCAGGTTACAAGGGGAGCTGAATGACGCTGGAGGAGGAGAAGGAGGAGGAGGAGGAGGAGGATCAATGGCGGAGACAGTCTGGCCGAAGAGTCGGCCAAGTCTGCCGGGAGCGCAGCCAAGGAAGGGAAGGGAAGAGGTGGGCTCGCCTTACGTGGCAAGCGGCGGGAAAGGAGCGTTATGAGCAGAGCCCAAAAGATGTGGGAATATTACGGCCTGCATCTCCAGCCTTTGGTCCTCGTTTCCCCAGCATACTCAGCCTCTTCCAGGCATTCCTCTCGTACGCTTCACGCATGCGGGCAAGTATGCAACTAGCTAGTTCACAATTGGCCACACAGTTCATTTAGACACCGTTCAAAGTTACAAAAAGCGACTCAGGACCGTTTTGCACACAGCCGTTGCAGCATCCCTAGGGTCACGTGATCAAAATTCAGACGTTTGGCAACCGGCTCGTAATAATAATAATAATAATAATAGTAATAGTAATAGTAATAGTAATAGTAATAATAATAATAAGCAGTGGCATGACAAAGCAGCAACAATGGTGCATTGGAAGATCTGCAAAAAATATCATTTGCCTGTAAGCAGAAACTGGTGGGATCATAAAATAGAGAAAGTCATAGAAAATGATAAAATTAAACTGCTTTGGGACTTCAGAATTCAAACAGACAAGCACCTGCAACATAACACCCCAGACTTAACAATTGTCGATAAGAAAGACAAAAAAGTCTGGATAGTGGACGTGGCAGTGTCTGGAGATAGCAGAATAGAAGAGAAAGAGCTGGAGAAGATAACAAAATACAAAGACCTACAAATAGAAATAGAAAGACTGTGGCAAAAGCAAGCAAGGGTAGTACCAATAGTCATAGGCGCCTTGGGTGCAATCCCAAAACAACTGGAGCACCACTTGAACATCATTGGCATTGACAAATTCGCTATTAGTCAATTGCAAAAGGCAGCCTTACTAGGAACTGCTTCCATCCTGCGACGATACCTGTAATACCATCAAACATCCACATCTGCCTATCCCAGGTCCTGGGTAAGGACTCGATAGGTAGACAAAATGCCAAATCCAGGCTGAACATCTGGCTGACTGTGCGATGATCCATAATAATAATCTGTGTGGATAATGATGATGATGATGATGATGATGATAATGATGATGATGATGATATTGGAAGTGACCTTGGAGGTTATCTAGTTTAACCCCCTGCTCAATCAGGAAATCCTATACCATTTCAGACAAATGGCTGTCCAGTCTCTTCTTAAAAACTTCCAGTGTTGGAGCATTCACCGCTTCCGGAGGCAGGTGGTTCCACTGGTTAATTGTTCTCACTGTCAGGAAGTTTCTCCTTAGTTCCAGGTTGCTTCTCTCCTTGATTAGTTTCCCTCCGTTGCTTCTTGTCCTGCCTTCAGGTGCTTTGGAGAAGAGCTTGACTCCCTCTTCTTTGGGGCAGCCCCTGAGATATTGGAAGGCTGCTATCATGTCCCCCCTTGTCCTTCTCTTCATTAGAATAGTTATGAAGGTCGCAGTGTCCCGGGGTCATACGATCCCTTTTCGTGACTATTTTTTTGAGAAGGTAAGTCAGAGGGGGAAGCCAGGTACACTTAACAATGGTGTTACTAATTTAACAACTGCAGGTATTCACTTAACAACTGTGGCGAGAAAAGTTGTAAAATGGGTCCATCCATCCAACCATCCAACCAACCATCCCTCCATCCCTCCTTCCCTCCCTCCCTCCCTCCCACCCACCCACCCACCCACCAACCAACCAACCAACAATTCATCCATCCATCCAACCATACATTCATTCCTCCCTCCCTCCCTCCATCCGTTCCTCCATCATTCCTCCATCTCTCCATTCCTCCAACCAACCAACCAACCAACCACCAACAATCCATCCATCCCTCCATCTCTCCGTCCCTCCCTCCATCCATCCATCCAACCATCCATTCATTCCTCCATCCCTCCCTCCATCCCTCTGTCCCTCCATCTTTCTGTCCCTCCATCCATCTCTCCATTCCTCTGTCCATCCATCCCTCCATCCCTCCATCCATCTGTTCCTCCATCATTCCTCCATCCCTCCATTCCTCCATCCAACCAACCAACAATCCATCCATCCCTCCGTCCCTCTGTCCCTCCCTCCAGCCAACCATCCATTCATTCCTCCATCCCTCCATCCCTCTGTCCCTCCATCCTTCCATCCATCCCTCCATTCCTCTGTCCATCCATCCCTCCATCCCTCCATCCCTCCATCTACCTATCCATCCCTCCATCTCTCCATCCCTCCATCCCTCTGTCCCTCCATCCCTGTCCCTCCATCCATCCATCCATCCGATCCTCCCTCCATCCCTGTTCCTCCATCCTTCCATCCATCCCTCCATTCCTCTGTCTATCCATCCCTCCATTCCTCCATCCCTCCATCTACCTATCCATCCCTCCATCCATCCCTCCATCTCTCCATCCCTCCATCCCTCTGCCCCTCCATCCATCCATCCATCCGATCCTCCCTCCATCCCTCCATCCCGCTGTCCCTCCATCCCTCCCTCCATCCATCCATCCATCTGTCCCTCCATCCCTCCCTCCATCCATCCATCCGTCCCTCCATCCCTCCATCCAGCCACCCATCCATCCATCCAACCCACCCACCAAGCAAGCAGCCATGTTCTCTGAACAGACAAATGTACGCAAGAGCCAGGAAGAGCCTCCAGCAGCCCTAAAGACGTCAGGACTTCCTCTTCGCCTGTCTTGGTCAAACACCTCCCATCACCCTTCAGTTTCAGCTCATGTTTGGGGACATTTCCAGGCAGGAAATTGAAAGAAAAGTTGTCCTCCTCTGCTTCTGGTTCTTAAGACAGCGAGGGGGGGGCTCTTAGACAGCAGCTCTGGACTCCACCTATCCATCAGCTCGGCCTCCCGACGGTTCTGTAGGCCAAAGCCCTCCGTATCTAGGACCATTTACCCGATCAATGGGACCCTCTTAGACACCCCGTACTCCAAAAAGAACATTTGCCCAAATGAAACATTTATATATGCATTTGATCTCGAAAATGTAATTACCGGGGCCCCAGCCATTGATTGTGTCAGGGATATATTGACAGGTGTCTGTGATTGATAGGCTCTTGCACCAAGAGTCCTTATCTGACTTCCTCAGCAGCCGATCTCGGCGGACAGGGATGGAGGGAGCGCTGAGGCCCAGCTCCCTCCAGCCTCTTCCTGTAAAATGCCCTCCAACGCCATCAGGCTGGAGACAGTGTTCTGGGGAACCCCATTTTGATGAGGATGGCATTTTCCGGTGGGTGGGAGGGTGTGGGTCTGCAGGGCTACACCTGCCCTTTTGCACCACAAAAAAGCAATTCACCAATCTTTAGGCTAGTCTGAAGACAGGAAGGACGGAGGGGGCGGGACATGATAGCAATATTTCAGTGTTTGAGGGGCTGCCACAAAGAAGAGGAGAGGGTCAACTTATTCTCCAAAGCACCCGATGGCAGGACAAGAAGCAACCGATGGAAACTAATGAAAGACAGAAGCAACCTGGAACTACTTACAGGGAGGACAATTAACCAGTGGAACTACTTGCTTTCAGAAGTTGTGGGTGGAAGTTTTTAAGAGACTGGATAACCGTCAGAATAGAGTAGAGTAGAGTAGAGTAGAGTAGAGTAGAGTAGAGTAGAGTAGAGTAGAGTAGAGTAGAGTAGAGTAGAGTAGAAGAGAAGAGAAGAGAAGAGAGAATAGAAAATTAGAATAGAGAAGAGTAGAGTAGAACAGAAGAGAATAGAAAATTAGAATAAAAATAGGATAGAGTAGAGTAGAGTAGAACAGAACAGAACAGAATAGAATAGAAAATATGGAATAGAATATAGAATGGAGTGGAATGGAATGGAATATAGGAATAGAATAGAATAGAATAGAATAGAATAGAATAGAATAGAATAGAATAGAATAGAATAGAATAGAATAGAATAGAATAGAATAGAATATAGAATGGAATAGAATAGAATAGAATAGAATAGAATAGAATAGAATAGAATAGAATAGAATAGAATAGAATAGAATAGAATAGAATAGAATAGAAAATATGGAATAGAATATGGAATGGAATGGAATGGAATAGAATAGAATAGAATAGAATAGAATAGAATAGAATAGAATAGAATAGAATAGAATAGAATAGAATAGAAAATATGTAATAGAATATGGAATGGAATGGAATGGAATGGAATAGAATAGAATAGAATAGAAAATATGGAATAGAATATGGAATGGAATGGAATGGAATAGAATAGAATAGAATAGAATAGAATAGAATAGAATAGAATAGAATAGAATAGAATAGAATAGAATAGAATAGAATAGAATAGAATAGAATAGAATAGAATAGAATAGAATAGAATAGAAAATATGGAATAGAATATAGAATGGAGTGGAATGGAATGGAATATAGGAATAGAATAGAATAGAATAGAATAGAATAGAATAGAATAGAATAGAATAGAATAGAATAGAATAGAATAGAATAGAATAGAATAGAATAGAAAATATGGAATAGAATATAGAATGGAATGGAATGGAATAGAATAGAATAGAATAGAATAGAATAGAATAGAATAGAATAGAATAGAATAGAATAGAATAGAATAGAATAGAATAGAATAGAATAGAATAGAATAGAAAATATGTAATAGAATATGGAATGGAATGGAATGGAATGGAATGGAATAGAATAGAATAGAATAGAATAGAATAGAATAGAATAGAATAGAATAGAATAGAATAGAATAGAATAGAATAGAATAGAATAGAATAGAAAATATGGAATAGAATATGGAATGGAATGGAATAGAATAGAATAGAATAGAGTAGAGTAGAGTAGAGTAGAGTAGAGTAGAGTAGAGTAGAGTAGAGTAGAGTAGAATAGAGTAGAATAGAATAGAATAGAATAGAATAGAATAGAATAGAATAGAATAGAATAGAATAGAAAATATGGAATAGAATATAGAATGGAGTGGAATGGAATGGAATATAGGAATAGAATAGAATAGAATAGAATAGAATAGAAAATATGGAATAGAATATGGAATGGAATGGAATGGAATAGAATAGAATAGAATAGAATAGAATAGAATAGAATAGAATAGAATAGAATAGAATAGAATAGAATAGAATAGAATAGAATAGAATAGAATAGAAAATATGGAATAGAATATAGAATGGAGTGGAATGGAATGGAATATAGGAATAGAATAGAATAGAATAGAATAGAATAGAATAGAATAGAATAGAATAGAATAGAATAGAATAGAAAATATGGAATAGAATATAGAATGGAATAGAATAGAATAGAATAGAATAGAATAGAATAGAATAGAATAGAATAGAATAGAATAGAATAGAATAGAATAGAATAGAATAGAATAGAAAATATGTAATAGAATATGGAATGGAATGGAATGGAATGGAATAGAATAGAATAGAATAGAATAGAATAGAATAGAATAGAATAGAATAGAATAGAATAGAAAATATGGAATAGAATATGGAATGGAATGGAATAGAATAGAATAGAATAGAATAGAGTAGAGTAGAGTAGAGTAGAGTAGAGTAGAGTAGAGTAGAGTAGAGTAGAGTAGAGTAGAGTAGAGTAGAATAGAATAGAATAGAATAGAATAGAATAGAATAGAATAGAATAGAATAGAATAGAATAGAAAATATGGTATAGAATATAGAATGGAGTGGAATGGAATGGAATATAGGAATAGAATAGAATAGAATAGAATAGAATAGAATAGAATAGAATAGAATAGAATAGAATAGAATAGAATAGAATAGAATAGAATAGAATAGAAAATATGGAATAGAATATGGAATGGAATGGAATAGAATAGAATAGCCGAGGTTGCCTACCCCTGAGCTTGTTGGAGAACAGCTTGAAGCCAGCTTGCCAGGTGAGCAGAAGATCGGAGAAAGGGAGAGAGAGGGGGGAGAGAAAGAGAGAGGGGGGGAGAGAGAGAGAGAAAGAGAAAGAGGGGGAGAGGAGAGAAAGAGGGAGAGGAAAGAGAGAGGGAAGAGAGAGAGAAAAAGAAAGAAAAAGAGAAAGAGGGGGAGAGAGGGAGGGAGGGAAAGAGACAGAGAGAGACCCTTTTGACATCTAAAATGAAGATAACACTGCATATATCCTTTTTTACCTTTATTATAGGTGTGTGTGTGTATATATATATATATATATATATATATATATATATATATATATATGTATGTGTGTATGTATGTATATTTATGTGTGTGTATGTATATGTGTATATATATATACACACACACACACACACACACACAGTATACACACACACACACCTATAATAAAGGTAAAAAAGGATACATGCAGTGTTATCTTCATTTTAGATATCAAAAGGGTTTTGCGGCTCCTGGTGTTTTGTTTTCGGTGGGAAACGGGTCCAAGTGGCTCTTTCAGTGTTTTGGGTTGCCTACCCCTGGTGTAGGGTCTCCTGCTTGGTCAGAGGGTTGGACTAGATGACCTCCAAGGTCCCTTCCAACTCTGTTAATTGTGTTATGTTCACTTAACAACGGAAGGTGGGGCTGAAATTAGGGTCCAACCACAAGCGTGCCAACTCCTTCTTGTCCTGCGCAGAAAAGAGAGCCCGGATCTTCGTAACCCCCACCTGCCCACCAGTTTCTGGGACCGCCAGCCTGGCTAGCACATGGTTCCTGTTTCAGCCGTGTATGTTCCCAGCCCGCTAGAGCAGTTCCTGCAGGAGCCGGTACGTTACATGCGGTGGTGGGATTCAACTATGCGAACAACCGGTTCTCTGTGTGTGGATACCGCTTCCGGAAGTCCGTTCTGGGCCTGGGCAACAAAAAATTAGCTACCGGTTCTGCCGAAGTGGTGCGAACCGGCTGAATTCCACCACTGGTTACATGCCACGGCTGAAGTGCCAGCTCAGCAGAAAGGGCCATGGCGTTGCTCTTGAAGGGGCACGCGGATTGCATCCGTCAGCAGCATCTCTGGACACACACACACACCCCACACACACAAAGACACACTCCCCAACTAAAAGTGCAGACCCCGGAGGAGCGCCAGGTGGTGCACAATCACACGGGATGAGTGGCACCCAGATGCCTTGCAGGCGTCTACAAACACCGCAGGTCATTGGCTGCCAACTGTATCACAAAAAAGATGTTGAGAGTTTGGAAAAAATCCAGAGAAGAGCAACTAAGTTGATCCAAGGCCTGGAGGTTAAAACGTGCGAAGAACGGCTGCGGGACTTGGGTTTGGCTGGTCTAAAGAAAAGAAGAAATAGGGGAGACATGATAGCAGAGTTCCAGTATTTGAGGGGCTGCCACAAAGAAGACAGGGGGGGTGTCCAATTATTCTACAAAGCACCAGAGGAAAGGACAAGAAACAATGGATGGAAACTGACCAAAGAGAGAAGCAACCTGGAATTAAAGAGAAACTTCCTGACAGTGAGGACAATTAGCCAGTGGAACAGCTTGTTCCCAAAAATCGTGGGTGCTCCATCACTGGAGATTTTTAAGAGACCACTAGACATTCACCTGTCTGAGATGGTATAGGTTCTCCTGCTTGAGCAGGGGGCTGGACTAGAAGACCTCCAAGGTCCCTTCCAGCTCCTATTCTATTCTGTTCTGTTCTGTTCCATATTTTCTTTTCTATTCCTATTCTGTTCTGTTCAATATTTTCTATTCTGTTCTGTTCTGTTCTGTTGTTCTGTTCTATTCTATTCCATATTTTCTTTTATATTCTTATTCTGTTCTGTTCAATATATTCAATTCTGTTCTGTTCTGTTCTGTTCTATTCTTTAATTTAATGGCCATTACAACAGTACTGAATAAATGGCTTGTGCCCGTTTCTCAGGACCGCTGCAGCATCCTGACGGTCACGGGATCCAAGTTCAGATGCAACTGACTCATATTTACGACGGTTGCAGTCTGTCAACTGAAGATGCAATTTTCAGGCTATGTCCCAAATAGAGCAAGATGGATTCCACTCAGCAGGCCATGCTGTGATACACACAAACACACACACACACACACACACACACACACACACACACACACAAACATTCTGATTGATTGAATATAATATTGATTGACTGATGATCATTAATAAATGTAATAAAAAAATATAAGGATGTTTATTTGTCATAAATAAACACAAAGGTGTATTTATAAATATGGCTTATAAAGATCACAAATAGGAAGATTGATTTGACTATAACTGCACGCTTATAAGATTGATTAGATTGGAAGATAAGGCCCAGGGTCCCCTTGTCGGTGAAAGGGACAGCACAATCTGGCTCCCAGAAGTTGTGGGTGGTTCTCAAGAATAGACTGGAGAATAGACTTCAGCAGGGTGGCGTAAGGTCTCCTGCCTTGAGCAGTGGGTTGGACTAGATGACCTCCGGGGTCCCTTCCCGCTCTGCCCTCCTGTTCTTTTTGGATCTTTTTAAGTTCAGCCCTTTGGCTGATTTTGGTGAATCTCTTTCACGTTCACACCCAGGAATAAGGAAATTAATAAGTTAAAGTCCCCGTGGTGACATTAACCCCGGTCACCTTAGCTGCGCCTTGCATTCTTAATTACTGTTTAGGCCATTAAATGGGTCTTGCCATTTGGGAGGGGGCAGCAAAGCAAAGCCTGCACGTTTATTCTGCAAGAGCACGGAGTCAGGGGGGACCCCGGCTGTTATGGGCACCCCCTTCTCCTTCCACCCAATTGAGGGGGGGGGAGAGTCCTTTCTGGTCGATTTCCACTTTCAACGTCCTAAAACCTCTTGGCTGAATTTCCAGCTTTGGGAAAGGAGATGTTTAACTGAGTCAGGGAAAGACTCCAGCGGCTTCGTTCACGCTCCACTGACTCGGTTTAATGTGCTAGGCAATAAGCCGGATCAGTGAGTAACCAAGTTAAGCCATCCAAACGGACAGACTGGATTCGTTTCGCGGGCTCAGCCACGAGTGAGTGGCCACATCTGCACCACATACGACACTTGTTTTGTCCCAAAGGTGCTTCTTTCACGAGGCAACCGGAACATCTTGTTTTTCTTCTGAAGACATTTCCCTTCTCATCCCAGAAGCTTCTTCCGCTCCGACCGGATGGTGGGAGAATGGAAGGATTTATACTCCTTGCAGACAGCCGGTTGTTTGCCTCCTTTTGGAGAGTCGTTGAGGCCACTTGGAGGTTTTATCTGTGTCCTCAGGGTCACCTGAGGGGTGCAAATGGGTGGGGAGCCTTTTTTGGAACTGCTGAAAGGACCGTGTGGTAGACTGGAGATAGTTGATGTCGTCTCCCTCCCCCTCTGTTGAGGGAGGGGTGTTCAATTTGCAGATAGATGGCCTCTTGGACCCCTCTTTCAAACCAGCGGTCCTCTCTGTCCAAAATGTGGACTTTGCTGCTGTGGGAAGTAAGCCCCTCCCCAGAGAAAGAAACATTTTGGAAATATTAAAAGGCAGAATATTATATTTCCCTAGAGCAGCGGTTCTCAACCTGTGGGTCGGGATCCCATTTGGGGTCGAACGACCATTTCACGGGGGTCGCCAAACAACGTAGTCCGCCATTATTCCCCCCCCTTTTCCTTAGCTGTGCTACTCCCTTTTATTCTGTTGGCTTTTGAAAGCCAATAGAATAGACTCTCTTGAATAGAGTCCAATTCTATTGGCTTTCAAAAGCCAATAGGAATTGTCCAGGCTGTCTCTGCCCTGCTGAGCCCGCCAAAAGTCCCAGTCTGCAAACGGTGCTGCATCAGTTGAGTAGTCCTCGACTTATGACCGGTTGAGTAGTCCTTGACTTACGACCGGTTGGGGGGGTCGCGGCATTAAAAAGGTTGAGAACCATTGCCCCAGAGGATCTTAAAGGCAGAACACTGCCCCCCCCCACAAGTCTCTCTGCCCCAAACAGGTCTGCAGAAATGTAGATGTGATAATCTTGTCAGCAAGCTTGGATTAGAAAGACAAAGATCTCTAGAATCAACAATCCCTCATACCCAAAAAAATCCAGCACTCATCAGCCACAGCCCCAGAGAAGCAGGTTATGACCTTTGAGACATAATAGGATTAACCCACCACCATCAGAATCCCAGAAAGGCACACTCTGACTCAGGTCAAAGTTCACGCCACAGGAACAACTCCAAACACAAAAGCCCAAGAAGGTATAAAAACCCACCACTCCCTGCTCCATGTGGTCAGGTTTTTTCTCCAGCGCCATCTTTCTGTCTGGCTCTGCTCTTCAATAAACTCCAACCTTCTTTCTAAAGCAGTCTCCATGTTTTGATTATTCCCGGCTTGGACTGGACCCCAATGAAGATTTTTCTTTCAACACTGCCTTCAAAAGAGCGGCCTTTGTCTTTTAAAGGCAGATGGGCTGCTGACTCTTATCCTGGTGGGTTTGTTCTCCTGTGTTGTGCCAGGCGGTTGTAATAGTAATAGTAGTAAAGCTGGAAGGGACCTTGGAGTTTATCAAGTCCAACCCCCGGCTCAGGGAGGAAACCCTACACCATTTCGGACAAATGGCTGTCCAGTCTCTTCTTAAAAACTTCCAGTGTTGGAGCATTTACTGCTTCTGGAGGCAGGTAGTTCCACTGGTTAATTGTCCTCACTGTCAGGAAGTTTCTCCTTAGTTCTAGATTGCTTCTCTCCTTGATTAATTTCCACCCGTTGCTTCTTGTCCTGTCTTCAGGCGCTTTGGAAAATAGCTTAATTCCCTCTTCTTTATGGCAGCCCCTGTGAGGTGGTTGTTTCGTTTCCACAATGTACAGATCTGCACATGGCTCACTGCATTGTACTGCATATGCCACTTCAAACCCAAGTTTGTGTCTGGGTGTTTTATCCTTTATCCTGAAATCAGTTTCACCAGTAACATCACAATTTTGCAGACTTCTGATTTTTTTTTTTTCCAGGAACACTTCAAGATTTTGGGGCCCATCTCGGAAACCATGTCAGTCTTAGCTCCGAGAACGTGAAGAAGTCCATTCTCCTGGGGGATTTTTTTTTACTGAATTCAACCAGATGCTGGTTAATAATGTATAACCTGGTTATTGAATCAACGTTTCTACTGTTGCCACAATGGACTGGACCAACGAAACGCCTTAACTAAAAAGGATCTGTTTCTCAAAGCTTGCTAAGTGACCAACATTCTTAACCCAGACTAAGAGATCTCAAACTTAGCATGGATAAAAAAGTACATCACCTGGGACCAATTAAATGTGTTGTGTAAACCATATCATAATGTAATTAAGCAAGCATTGGGTAAATTGCGATTAAGGAGGAACAACGTACACCAATGTTTCTCAACCTCATCTCTGCAGACTCTTCATCATCCATGGTTGCCCCAAAGGAGCTTTATTTTTTCCAAAAGGCAACTGGACTTTTGTGGTTTTTCCTTTGAAAACATTTCGCTTCTCATCCAAGAAGCTTCTTCAGGTGATTTTGGACGAGAAGTGAAATATTTTGAAAGAAACAAACCAACTAATTCTAGTTGCCTTATGGAAAAAAGCACCTCACCTCTGGGATGTTTCTCAACCTTGGCAACTTAATAATAATAATAATAATAATAATAATAATAATAATAATGTTGGAAGGGGCCTTGGAGGTCATCTAGTCCAACCCCCTGCTCAGGCAGGAAACTCTACACCAGTGATGGCGAACCTTTTAGAGACCGAGTGCCCAAACTGCAACCCAAAACCCACTTATGCATCGTTGGGTGCCGGGTGGGTGTGGCCCATTGGGTGGATGTGGCCCATTGGGTGGGTGTGGCTGTGGTGGTAACAGCAAACTGGGTGGGACTAAAAAGTTCAATCAATCAATTCCAACTGTGCGAGATCTTTTTTTTTCCCACAAGAAGTGGAAATTGATTGATTGATTGAACCTTTTTTTTTTTTTTTGCACATGGCGGCGGAGGCCTAAAGTGAAAAGGTTTTATAAAACCCAGCTAAAGGCCTAGGACTGGGGCGACGGCGTGCGTGCCCACAGAGAGGCTTCTGAGTGCCGCCTCTGGCACCCGTGCCATAGGTTCGCCACCACGGCCCTATACCATTTCGGACAAATTTGGCTGTCCAGTCTCTTCTTAAAAACTTCCAGTGTTGGAGTCCACTTGAAAGTGTGTGGACTTCAATTCCCAGAAGCCTCCAGTGGATGGGGACTTCTGGGAATTGTCAAGGTTGAGACACACTGGCTTACACTAATGTACAGCTGGTCCTCAACTTTCCACAGTTCATTTACTGACCATTTGAAGTTACAACAACACTGAAAAAGTGTATTATGACCATTTTTCACCTTACAACCGTTACAGCATCCCCCCACGGTCACGTGATCAAAATCCAGAATCCTTGACAACTGACTTCTGTTTATGACGGAGGCGGAGTCCCGCGGTCACGTGATCCCCTTTTGCAACCTTCTGAGAAGCAAACTCAATGGGGGTAGCCAAATTCACTTAACAACCCTGTTACTAATGTTGAAGGAAAAATGTCTTCATCAGGGTCCAGTCCAAGCTGGGAATAAACAAACACGGAGACTGCTTTAGAAAAAAAAGTTGTAGTTTATTGAAGAGGAGAGCCAGACAGAAAGATGGCTCTGGAAGAAAAGAGAGAGAGCACATGTAGTAAGGAGTGGGTTTTTATACCTTCTTGGGCTTTTGTGTTTGGAGTTGTTTCCTGTGTCGTGAACTTTGACCTGAGGAGGAGGAGGAGGAGGAGGAGGAGGAGGAGGAGGAGAAGAAGAAGAAGAAGAAGAAGAAGAAGAAGAAGAAGAAGAAGAAGAAGAAGAAGAAGAAGAAGAAGAAGAAGAAGAAGAAGAAGAAGAAGAAGAAGAAAGAGGAGGAGGAGAAGGAGGAGGAGAAGGAGAAGGAGGAGAAGGAGAAGAAGGAGGAGGAGGAGGAGGAAGAGAAGGAGAAGAAGAAGAAGGAGAAGAAGGAGGAGGAGGAGGAGGAGGAGGAGAAGAAGAAGAAGAAGAAGAAGAAGAAGAAGAAGAAGAAGAAGAAGAAGAAGAAGAAGAAGTCTCCCCTTTTTACTTTTACATATTTAATATACACCATAGGAGTCATTTCTATAACAAAAAACCTATCCAATCAGTAAATCCCAAAATCCGAATTTTACTTTGGTTTTCCATCTCAAGCCCAAAGTCCAGAAGCAGTTTCCAAAGAGAAACAAACCCAGATATATTCTTCCCTTTAAATTAATTTAATTTAAGCCGTCAATTTGGCCATATCTCTCTCTCTCTCTCTCTCTCTCTCTCTCTCTCTCTCTCTCTCACACACACACACACACACACACACACACACACACACACACACACACACACACACACACACACACACAGTCACACCTTCAGTGCTGTGCAATAGCCAGACTGCTTTCCTTTTGCATGGCAGCTATTTGCTGAGCCGTTTGTGGCTTTTCCGGAGCGGAGATATTTCTCTGATCTTCTCCTGCAAGTAGAGGCCCCCATCTTAAATCCCCTTCCCTGCAGCACTGTCCCAGGGCTGCTCCAGATGTGGGCCTCTCCCGCTGCTAAAACTGCAGCAACAAGGCAGAAACATTCCCAGAGGTGGTCTGGGGGTCCACAGAACTGGCCGGCGAGAGACACAACTGCCTTGGCACAACCTGCAAAATATATACCGTACCAGTGGTTCTTAACCTGTGGGTCGAACGACCATTTCACGGGGGTCGCCAAACAACGCAGTTCGCCATTTTCCCCCCCTTTTCCTTAGCTGTGCTACTCCCTTTTATTCTCTTGGCTTTTGAAAGCCAATAGAATAGACTCTCTTGAATAGAGTCCAATTCTATTGGCTTTCAAAAGCCAATAGGAATTGTCCAGGCTGTCTCTGCCCTGCTGAGCCCGCCAAAAGGCCCAGTCTGCAAACGGTGCTGCACCAGTGGAGTAGTCCTCGACTTATGACCGGTTGAGTAGTCCTCGACTTACGACCGGTTGGGGGTCGCGGCATTAAAAAGATTGAGAACCACTGATATGTACGGTAGCAAGCATCGCGAGTTATTTCCTTGCCTCTGCACCAAAGGTTGCATCATTCAGTTGCGGTGCTGCATCACTCGGGACCTTTGCCCTCTCCCATCCCTTTCCCACTTCGAGGGCGGGTCATTCCTCCCTCCAGTCCAAGACTGCCCAGTGGGCAGCTTAAGTAATAGTAATAGTAGTAAAGTTGGAAGGGACCTTGGAGGTCATCTAGTCCAACCCCCTGCTCGGGCAGGAAACCCTACATCATTTCGGACAAATGGCTGTCCAGTCTCTTCTTAAAAACTTCCAGTGTTGGAGCATTTACTGCTTCCACTGATTAATTGTTCTCACTGTCAGGAAGTTTCTCCTTAGTTCTAGGTTGCTTCTCTCCTTGATTAGTTTCCACCCGTTGCTTCTTGTCCTGCCTTCAGGCGCTTTGGAAAATAGCTTGACTTCCTCTTCTTTGGGGCAGCCCCTGAGATATTGGAATACTGCTATCATGTCCCCCCTCATCCTTCTCTTCGTTAAACTAGACATACCCAATTCTCGCAACTGTTCCTTATATGTTTTAGCCTCCAGTCCCCTAATCATCTTTGTTGCTCTTCTCTGTACTCTTTCTAGAGTCTCAACATCTTTTTTACATCATGGTGACCAAAACTGGATGCAGTATTCCACGTGTGGCCTTACCAAGGCATTGTAAAGTGGTATTAATACTTCGCGTGATCTTGATTCTGTCCCTCTGTTAATGCAGCCTAGCACTGTGTTGGCCTTTTTGGCAGCTGCCGCACACTACTGGCTCATATTTAAGTGATTGTCTACTAGGACTCCGAGGTCCCTCTCACAGTTACTACTATTGAGCATGGTGCCACCTATGCTGTACTTGTGCATTTGGTTTTTCTTGCCTAAATGTAGAACCTTGCTTTTTTCACCATTGAATTTCATTTTGTTAGTTAGTGCCCAGTGTTCAAGTCTGTCCAGATCCTTCTGTATCTGAAGCCTGTCTTCTGGAGTGTTGGCTATTCCTGCCAGCTTGGTGTCATCTGCAAATTTGATGAGTTCCCCATCTATCTTGTCAAGTAGTAGGTTGTGATCTACTTTAGGAAGGACATGACTTTAAACCTTATTATTATTAAGGGATGGAGTTAGCAGAGAGGGCAAACATGACGGTTTTGATTTGAGATAAGAACATATCTAGCTTTGTTTCTGCTTGGAAACCACATCTGGACTATGTAGGGTTTTGCTGATTAACTTATTTTGTGGTTACCGGAACGGCACATCCTTGCAAAGCTGGTGAAGTCAAAAGCTGAGGTGTTCATTTTATTTGGTATTTTACCCCGCTGGAACAAGTTTGAGAGTTGAAGCTTTCCCATGGTTTCCGCTGGTACCTACATCTTTCTCTCCCTCTTCTTTATCACCTTTCTCTTCACTTCTATTTCATGTTATAATTTTAATAACATTCTTTTTTAAAAGAAGGAAGGAAGGAAGGAAGGAAGGAAGGAAGGAAGGAAGGAAGAAGGAAGGAAGGAAGGAAGGAAGGAAAGGAGGGATGGGGGAGGAAGGATGAAAGAAAGGAAGGAAGAAAAGAAAGAAGGAAAGAAGGAATGAAAGGAAGGAGAGAGAGGAAGAAGGAAGGGTGGAAGGGTGGAAGGAAGGAAGGAAAGAAAGAAAGAAAGAAGGAAAGGAAGGAGAGCGGGAGGAAGGATGGAAGGAAGGATGTATGGATGGAAGGGAAGGGATGAATGGATGGAAGGAAGGAAAGAAGGAATGAAAGGAGAGAGGGAGAGAAAGAGAAGGAAGGGTGGAAGAGTGGAAGGAAGGAAGGAAAGAAGGAAAGGAAAGGAAGGAGAGCGGGAGGAAGGATGGAAGGATGGAAGGAAGGATGTATGGATGGAAGGGAAGGGATGAATGGATGGAAGGAAGGAAAGAAGGAATGAAAGGAGGGAGAGAAGGAGAAGGAAGGGTGGAAGAGTGGAAGGAAGGAAGGAAAGAAGGAAAGGAAGAAAGGAGAGAGGGAGGAAGGATGGAAGGAAGGAAGGATGGATGGATGAATGGATGGAAGGAAGGAAAGAAGGAATGAGAAAGAGGGAGAGAGGAGGAAGGAAGGATGGAAGGAAGGAAGGAAGGAAGGAAGGAAGGAAGAAAAGAAGGAAGGAAGGAAGGAGGGAAAGAAGGGTTGTGCAGAGAGCCACAGCTGAAACCTCATTAAACCAGGCTCGCCCAGAGCTGGAAAAAAAACAGGAGCCGCTGGACACAACAAGCAAACAAATGTTCCGGGTCACACAAAACGACACAACCTATTTTGCGGCCTCATCTGGCGGCACTGTGCCGACAGGACCCCCAAGAGCTGCACCCCGAGGGAAGGAAGCGAGGGTCCCTGGCTGGCAAAGCCCACGGCCTTGGTCCCCACTGCTCCACCCGATCCCGGGGCGCTCTGTCTGTGCTCAAGGGCTCTCTGAGCATGTACAAAATGCAAGGTCAGCGGACTTGGAGGCACAAGGTGTGGCAAGGTTGCCTCTCGCAGGGTGTGTGTGTGTGTGTGTGTGTGTGTGTGTGTGTGTGTGTCTGGAGAGGGGAGCCAGCCCAGCTTCCTGGCAGAGCCGTGTCGCAAAGGCCTCAGGGGGAACCCCACTTTCTTTCCTTGGTTTTTAATTAATGCAACGGAGAGCCCGGCGTGGGGGGCTCGGAGGGAGGCGGCGAGGGCAAATTGCCCCTCCGAGGGACACACACTGACAACCTTGTCATCGCCGATTAGCGGGTAATGACCTCGCTGACATACGCTGTTATTAATCAAATTAATAAAAGCATTGATGTGATTCCCGGCCGATGGGCTGAGTCAGCGTCAAAGGGGGTCCCTGGGGAAGGATGGGGAGCCGGGGGGGGGGCAGCTGAAGAGAGGGCTCATTCCCCAGCCCCCTCCTGCTTTGCTAATTAAAACACATGTTTACAAACAGCTGCACTTGCCGCACAAAAACACAACCCCTGCATGGGGGGGGAGGCATCAGGAATTTGGGGGGGCAGAATTAAACAGTTGGCATCGCTCCAAGCAGGAATGAATTTAAATAGCCCCCCCCAACCAAAATAAAAAATAAAAACAAATCAAAGGCAAACACAATCCGCACATTAAAAAAGAGGGGAAAAAAGAGGGAGGTTTGTTAAGCGAGTTTTCTGAACCGTTTTCTGACCTTTCTCGGCCAATGGTCGTTAAGTGCATCGCTGCAGTCCTTAAGCCGGTCACACGGCTGTTAAGTGAATCCAGCCCCCCCCCATTTAACTTCGCTTGTCAGAAGGTCGCAGAAGGGGATCGCCTGACACACACACCCCGGGAATTTTGGCCACAGGACCCAAGGGGGAGGGATGCTGCCACGGTCATAAGTGTGAGTCCCTCTTTTCAGTGCTGTTGTAACTCTGAACAGTCACTAAACGAATTGTCGAGAACTTCCTGTATTGTTGCAGGAGAACGTATGGATGAGATAATGATAATAATAATAATAATAATAATAATAATAATAATAATAACAACAACAACAACAATAATAATAATAAAGTTGGAAGGGATTTTAGAGGTCATCTAGTCCAACCCCCTGCTCAGGCAGGAAACCCTGTACCATTTCAGACAAATGGCTCTCCAGTGTCTTCTTAAAAGCTTCCAGTGTTGGAGTATTCACAACATCATCATCATCATCATCAATAATAATAATAATAATAATAATAATAATAATAATAGTAACGTTGGAAGGGACCTTGGAGGTCATCTAGTCCAACCCCCTGCTCAGGCAGGAAACCCTATACCATTTTGGACAAATGGCTGTCCAGTCTCTTCTTAAAAACTTCCCGTGTTGGAGCATTCACAACTTCTGGAGGCAGGTTGTTCCATTGGTTAATTGTCCTCACTGTCAGGAAGTTTCTCCTTAGTTCCAGGTTGCTTCTCTCCTTGATTAGTTTCCACCCATTGCTTCTTGTCCTGCCTTCAGGGGCTTTGGAGAATAGCTTGACTCCCTCTTCTTTGGGGCAGCCCTGAGATATTGGAAGGCTGCTATCCTGTCCCCCCTCGTCCTTCTCTTCGTTAAACTAGACATCCCCAATTCCAGCAACCGTTCCTTATAGAGAGGGAAGAAAGGCTGGATGGGAGGAAGGGAAGGGGCTGGGGTGCAAGGGAGGCTGAGGGGGGGGGCTCCCGGGGGCATCCAGGCCCCTGTCTTTGCAGGGAGAATCCCAGCCGGAGGGCTTCCCCAGAAGAGGGGCCGGAGGGGGGGGGGCTTCCCTCGCTCAGACCACCATTGGCCGGCCGACTGACAGGCTGCAGGAAAAGCCTGGATTGCAGCCCAACAGATCAATAATTCCTCCCATTAAGATACGTCTTCCTGCATCGCAGGGCTAATAATATTTAACTGACAGGAGAGGTTCTTTTAGGCATCTCTTGGTCTGAGATCCAGGGAAGGGGAAGGAGGAAATAGGGAAGGGGAGGAAATAAGGGAGGGGAGGAAATAGGGAAGGAAGGAAAGGAAAGCAAAGGAAAGCAAAGCAAAGGAAAGCAAAGGAAAAGGGGACAAAGGGAGGAAAGGAAAGGAAAGGAAAGCAAAGGAAAAGGGGACAGAGGGAGGAAAGGAAAGGAAAAGAATAGGGAAAGGATGGGGAGGGAAGGAGAGGAAATTGGGAATGGGAGGGGAGGAAATAGGAAAAAGAAAGGGAAGGGAAGGGAAGAAAAGTGGAAGGGAAGGGAGTAGGGAATAGGGAAGGGATGGAGAGGAAGAGAAGGGGAGGAAATAGGGAAAGGAAAGGAAAAGAAAGGAAAGGAGAAGGAGAAAGGGAAAGGGAAGGAATAAGGAAGGGAAGGAGAGAAAATAGGAATTGGAGGGGAGGAAATAGGGAAAAGAAAGGAGAGGAAATAGAGACGGGAAGGAAAGGAAATAGGGAAGGGGAGGGGAGGAAATAGGGAAGAGAACACAGATGGGATTACTAAACAAGGGAATAAGGGAGTGTACAGGAATGATGGATACGTTCCTTATATTGGAATAACTCGGTTGTCTGATTTTCATTGGCTAACAAAGTTTATAAAGCAGTGCCGCTAACTTCCTAAAGTGTGACACTCCTGAACAAAACTGCTGCCAGTGTTCAGATGGTGTTTCCACTCAGGACTTTTTCGATCGAAAATAAAGCGCCGTACCTTTAAGAAGCCTCTGTTTGAGTGCTCATGATTGGATTCTTATGATTTCTCACATTTAAGTAAGGGCCAGTGACCTTACATACTGTATTTCAAAGGGGCTAAGCATTGGAATGGCATCAAAATTATCCAATATAAACAGACTAGAAAAGTTCCTTCTCTATGTGATGTAGGACCACACCAGATGGATGTGTAACTGGCTGACAAACCGTACTCAGCGAGTAGTCCTCAATGGCACTACATCCACACGGAGGGAAGTAAGCAGTGGGGTGCCACAAGGCTCCATCTTAGGCCCAGGACTCTTCAAATATTTTCATAAATGACTTAGATGAGGGAATTGAAGGGGAACTCATCAAATTTGCAGATGACACCAAACTGGCAGGAGTAGCCAACACCCCAGAAGACAAACTAAGGATCCAAAAAGATCTTGACCAACTTGAACAATGGGCCCTATCCAACAAAATGAGTTTCAATGTGGAGAAAAGCAAAGTTTTACATTTAGGCAGGAAAAACCAAAGGCAGAAATACAGATTGGGCGAGACCTGGCTTAAAAACAGTTTTTTGTGAGATGGACCTTGGAGTCCTAGTGGATGATCCCTTAAACGGAGCCAGCCGTGTGCAGCAGCAGCCAAAAAAGCTAACACAATCCTGGGTTGTATAAACAGAGGCACAGAATCAAGATCACGTGAAGTCTTAGTACTGCTTTAGAAAGCCTTAGTAAAGTTTGCATTATAGTGCCAAATATCTGTAGCTCTGGTGTAGGATGAGGGTAGAGTACATTCTCCAAGCTTGTGCGCTTGTTTCCGAACATTTAATTACCAGGCTAGGTAACATCTTAAGCAGAATTTAGGGCAGAGGTAAGCAACCTTGGCTCTTTTATGACTCGTGGACTTCAACTCCCAGAATTCCTGAGCCAGCATGGGGGAACTGTGGCCCCTTCATGACTCGTGGACTTCAACTCCCAGAATTCCTGAGCCAGCATGGGGGAATTATGGCCCCTTCATGACTGATGGACTTCAACTCCCAGAATTCCTGAGCCAGCTTCGCTCAACTTGGAAACCTCTCCCTTTCCCCTCAGCATGGCTGGCTCAGGAATTCTGGAAGTTGAAGTCCACCAGTCATAAAAGAGTCAAGGTTGCCTACTCCTGGTCTAGGAGGCTCACTGCTTAGAACAGGAGGACTTAGGACAGGGGTAGGCAACCTTGGTTCTTTTATGACTCCTGGACTTCAACTCCCAGAATTCCTGAGCCAGCCATGCTGAGGGGAAAGGGAGAGGTTTCCAAGCTGAGCCATGCTGGCTCAGGAATTCTGGGAGTTGAAGTCCACCAGTCATAAAAGAGCCAAGGTTGCCTACCCCTAGTTTAGGGGGTGTCTGTGTCGGTGTGCTTCTGCTTATAAGGCCTTCAGGTATGGGTGTGTCGAGTGAGGGTCTTGTGAAGGGTGTGGGTGTGAGTCACCATTGAGTCTTGTGTTGGGTCTTGTGATCACCCTAGTAAGGCCACACCTGGAACACTGCGTCCAGTTTTGATCAACACGTTACACATTACAACAAAGATGTTGAGATTTGGTTTCAAAGAGCAACTAAGATGATTAAAGGCAGGAGATCAAAACATATGAAGAACAGTTGCAGGAATTGGGGATGGCCAGTCTAGAGAAAAGAAGGCATAGAGGTCACCTGATAGCAGTCTTCCAGTATCTCAGGGGCTGCCCCAAAGAAGAGGGAGTCAAGCTATTCTCCAAAGCACCAGAAGGCAGGAAAAGAAGCAACGGATGGAAACTAACCAAGGAGAGAAGCAACCTGGAACCAAGGAGAAACTTCCTGACAGTCAGAACAATTAATCAGTTAGGTTGTGGGTGCTGATCACTGGAGGTTTTTAAGAAGAGACTGGACGTCCATTTGTCCTGAATGGTATAAGGCAGGGCTGTCCAGCCTTGAGAATTTTAAGATTTGTGGCATTCTGGGGATTGAAGTCCACAAGTCTTAAAGGTCCCAAGGTTGGACAGCCCTGGTGTAGGGACTCCTACTTGAGCAGGGGGCTGGACTAGAGGACCTCCAAGGTCTTCTCTGTTATTCTGTAGCCTATAACTCCCAGCCATCATTTGGGGAACCCCACTAGCGGGGCAAAGTGTTGCAAATGGAGCCGAGCAAAATAGGTCACTCTGCCTTTATTTCTCTGTTTTTCTGTTTATTGGATTTCTTGATGGCCACAATTCTGACGACTCTCAGAGGCTTACGGAAATAGCCCGGCCTCAGTAGAGCAATAGAACGAATGCAGCGGGAAAGTGAGAAAAACATGAGCATTAATTTCCAATTAAAACCATATTCAGAGAAGCATTTGCATTTCGAATGGCGCTGCGTTAATTAATTTATTTCGAAAGCCCCGGTGGAAGGGCTCTGTGGTGACCCATGGCTGGAATGCCGGCAGGGCCAGGGCACACCACACACCCCCTGTGCCAGGCCTGTGTGTGCAGAAGTGAACCCCAAGGGGACACGGGGGTCCCCCGGGGCTGCCACGAGCAACACAGCAGGAAAGGAAAAGAAGTAAATGGATGGAGGAGAGGAGAGGAGAGGAAAGGAAAGGAAGAACGTGGAAGGGAAGGAAAGGGACGGGAAGGGGAGGAGAGGAGAGGAAAGGAAAGGAAAGGAAAGGAAAGGAAAGGAAAGGAAAGGAAAGGAAAGGAAAGGAAAGGAAAGGAAAGGAAGAACGTGGAAGGGAGGGAAAGGGAAGGGAAAGGGAGGAGAGGAGAGGAAGTGGAAGGGAGGGAAAGGGAAGGGGAGGGGAGGAGAGGAGAGGAGAGAAGAGGAAAGGAGAGGAAAGGAAAGGAAAGGAAGTGGAAGGGAGGGAAAGGGAAGGGGAGGGGAGGAGAGGAGAGGAAGTGGAAGGGAGGGAAAGGGAAGGGGAGGGGAGGAGAGGAGAGGAGAGAAGAGGAAAGGAGAGGAAAGGAAAGGAAAGGAAGTGGAAGGGAGGGAAAGGGAAGGGGAGGGGAGGAGAGGAGAGGAAAGGAAAGGAAAGGAAAGGAAAGAAGAGGAGAGGAGAGGAAAGGAAAGGAAAGGAAAGGAAAGGAAAGGAAAGGAAAGGAAGAAAGTGGAAGAGAGGGAAAGGGAAGGGAAGGGAAGGGGAGGAGAGGAAAGGAAAGGAAAGGAAGTGGAAGGGAGGGAAAGGGAAGGGGAGGAGAGGAAAGGAAAGGAAAGGAAAGGAAAGGAAAGGAAAAGAAGAAAGTGGAAGGGAGGGAAAGGGAAGGGAAGGAAAGGGGGAAGAGGGAAGGGAAGAAGAAAGGAAAGGAAAAAGGAAAGGGAAGGGGGAAGGGAAGAGGGAAGGAAAAAGGGAAGAGAGGAAGAAGGGAAGGAAAAAGTTCCCCAGTATTGTCTGGTGGGTGAGATATGGCCTCTCAGGGAGACCCCCCCCTGCAAAGATAATTGTGTGTGTGTGTGTGTGTGTGTGTGTGTGTGTGTGTGTGTGTCCTTGTCCTTCCCCCAGACCCCCCCCCTGCGCCAGTTCCGCTGCCCCTTCCCCTTTCTTCCCAGGGAGAGGCGAAAGGCATCCGGGCCCTTCATGCGTCTCCTGGGGGGTGACCTCTCTGCTCCCCCGTCTCTCCCCGCAGATGCGCCTCAATTAAATTCGGAAATACATTTTTTAATACGACTTTCACCTCAGCTCCCTCTCGGGCTATTAAACCCATTATGGCAGAGTTAAGTAAAGAACATGCTTTGGGTGGGTGGGTGGGTGGGTGGGGGAGAAGAGGGGGGGCGGCGAGATGGAGAGATGGGCCTGCAGTTGTCAGCTCGTGTTTATGGCCCCCCCCAATGTTGCCTCGATTAAAGATTCAGGAGCCATTTCCGACCGGCTGGACGGCTCAGAACTGTCCATTAGAGATTGGGCACCGGCGAGGGGGGGGGAGGCTGGGGAGGGGGCTGGCCAGCACCCACAGCCCGTGGCCACGAAACTCTGTGGGGCGCAAAAGGGTGGTTAAACCCTTGGAAGGCCAGCAGGCAAGGAAGGAAAGGGGACCTCAAGGAGATTTTGCTGGATGCAAGACAGCTTTAAGTCCTCGCCGTACGACCGCCACTGAGCCCAAAACTTCCGTTCACTGGATGAGGACAGCGGTCGGGTGGATTTGGCCTCAGTTGACAATCTTTCTCGCCACAGCGGTTAAATGAATCGCTGCTGTCGTTAAGTCAGACACACAGCCATTAAGCGAACCTGACTTCCCGGTTGACTTTGATCGTCAGAAGGACACCAAAGGGGGACCGCGTTTATGACGCTGCACACCGTCATAAATGTGAGTCAGTGAGTCAGTTGCCAAGCGTCTGAGTTTTGACCATCTAACCGTGGGGATGGGGCAACGGTCGTAAATGTGAACCACAGTCATGTCACTTTTTCAGTGGCATTGTAAAGTCAGACAGTCACTAAACGAACGGTTGTAAGTCAAGGACTGTAGAATAGAATAGAATAGAATAGAATAGAATAGAATAGAATAGAATAGAATAGAATAGAATAGAATAGAATAGAATAGAATATAGAATGGAATGGAATAGAATAGAATAGAATAGAATAGAATAGAATAGAATAGAATAGAATAGAATAGAATAGAATAGAATAGAATAGAATAGAATAGAATATAGAATGGAATGGAATAGAATAGAATAGAATAGAATAGAATAGAATAGAATAGAATAGAATAGAATAGAAGGGACCTTGGAGGTCTTCTAGACCAGCCCCCTGCTCAAGCAGGAGAACCTATATACCATTTCAAACAAGTGACTGTCCAGTCTCTTCTTGAAAATCTCCAGTGATGGAGCGCCCACAATTTCTGAAGGCAACTTCTGTTCCACAGGTTGATTGTCCTCAATGTCAGGAAGTTTCTCCTTAATTCCAGATTGCTTCTCTCTTTGGTCAGTTTCCAACCATTGTTTCTCATCCTTCCATCTGGTGCTTTGGTGAATAATTTGACCCCTTCCTCTTCTTTGTGGCAGCCCCTCAAATACTGGAACATTGCTATCATGTCTCCCCTATTTCTTCTTTTCTTTAGACCGGCCAAACCCAAGTCCCGCAGCCGTTCTTCGTACGTTTTGGTCTCCAGGCCTTGGATCATCCTAGTTGCTCTTCTCTGAATTTTTTCCAAACTCTCAACATCTTTTTTGCGATAGGGTGACCAAAACTGGCTGCAGTATTCCAGGTGTGGCCTCACCAGGGTTTTATAAAGGGGTACTAAGACTTTGGGTGATCTTGATTCTATACCTCTGTTTATACAGCCCAGGATTGTATTAGCTAAGTGAGAAAAAGAAGGAAGGGCAAAGTCCTTCTCGACCCAGTCTCAGAATTAGGAGGTCACCTTAGATCTTGTAGAACCTTCCCAAGATTCATGGGGTTTGATGGTGGTTGCTTCCTTCCACATAAACCAGTGGTTCTCAACCTTTTTAATGCCGCGACCCCCAACCGGTCATAAGTCGAGGACTACCCAACCGGTCATAAGTCGAGGACTACCCAACCGGTCATAGGTCAAGGACTTTCCCTGCCCGGGAGCGCCACACATGAGTGGTGCTGCCCCCTGCGCCGGCCGAGTCGTAGCTGGCAAGGGGCAGAGACGGTGCAGGCCGACCACCGGCTGGGCCACCAGCTGGCCCAGCCCAAAGGAGGTAAGGCACCCGCCAGGCCCCATGCGCGCCAGCAACCCTCCCTGCGCCCGCTGGCCTCCCACCTCCTACCCCTGGCCCTCTTTTACTTACATTTTTAGTAGTTGCTCAGCAGGGAGGGGTGGAAACTTCCAGACAGCTGGCCTTCGCTGCAGACAACTTGCAGCACCATTTGCAGAATGGGACTTTTGGCGGGCTCAGCAGGGCAGAGACAGCCTGGACAATTCCTGTTGGCTTTTGAAAGCCAATAGAATTAGACTCTATTCAAGAGAGTCTATCCTATTGGCTTTCAAAAGCCAATAGAATAAAAGGGAGTAGCCCAGCTAAGGAAAAGGGGGGAAAAAATGGCAGACTGCGTTGTTTGGCGACCCCCGTGAAATGGTCATTCCACCCCAAATGGGGTCCCGACCCACAGGTGAACCACTGACATAAACAGATGGGGTGGAAAGAGACTTGGACCATCCAAGGTCCTATGTGTTATGAAACCCAGCCATGGGCTGGAATTACCCAGCATGCTTCACTTTGAATCCCCCAAGAGGCTGAGCCAGAGACAGACCCAACAGGTTGACTTCCTACAACATGCCAGTGCACAGAAAACTAACTAGCCAGGTTTCAGAGGTTGGGCAACCTGGGCCATTAGGCTTTCAATTGACCAGGAGGTGTCTTCACATGTCCTGCAACCTGACCCAAGCAATCTTCTGAGCCATCATCCGCTTTCTCCTGTGGGCTGTTACTTGTCCTTCCCTTCATTAAACGAGACATACCCAATTCCAGCAACCGTTCCTTATATGCTTTAGCCTCCAGTCCCCTGATCATCTTTGTTGCTCTTCTCTGTACTCTTTTTAGAGTCTCAGCATCTTTTTTACATCGTGGTGACCAACACTGGATGCAGGATTCCAAGTGTGGCCTCACCAAGGCCTTGTAAAGTGGTATTAACCCTTCACGTGATCTTGATTCTATCCCTCTGTTGATGCAGCCTAGCACTGTGTTGGCCTTTTTGGCAGCTGCAGCACACAGCTGGCTCCTATTTAAGGAATTGTCCACTAGCACTCCGAGGTCCCTCTCACAGTTACTACTCTTGAGCAAGGAACCACCTATACTATACCTGTGCGTTTGGTTTTTCTTGCCTAAATGTAGAACTTTACTTTTTTCACCACTGAATTTCATTTTATAATAATAATAGTAATAGTACAGTTGGAAGGGACCTTGGAGGTCATCTAGTCCAACCCCCTGCTCAGGCAGGAAACCCTATAACATTTCGGACAAATGGCTGTCCAGTCTCTTCTTAAAAACTTCCAGTGTTGGAGCATTCACAGCTTCTGGAGGCAGGTTGTTCCATTGATTAATTGTTCTAACTGTCAGGAAGTTTCTCCTTAGTTCTAGGTTGCTTCTCTCCTTGATTAGTTTCCACCCATTGCTTCTTGTCCTGCCTTTGTTAGTTAGTGCCCAGTGTTCCAGTCTGTCCAGATCCTCCTGTATCCTAAGCCTGTTTTCTGGAGTGTCGGCTATTCCTGCCAGCTTGGTGTCATCTGCAAATTTGATGAGTTCCCCATCTATCCCCTCGTCCTTCTCCTTCTCCCCTCCTCCTCCTCCTCCTCTCTGCAATCCCCCCTCCCTTCTAGCATTGATGATGCTACCTATCTGGGTTATGAAACGTCTTCCAGAAAACCACCCAGCTCAGAGTGCGCCAGGGATCTGAGTTACAAAGATTCTCCTTTATTGATGACCAGCTTCGTTTCCAGCAACCCAAAGTTGATAATCAAACTTCTGTTATTTCGTGACACGCGAGTGAAGCCTGAATACAGAATACTTAGCTTCCCCCCCCCTTTTTTTTGTTATCTTCTCAAAAAAAATAAAATAAAATGGGTCCGCTCGTCAAGACCGAAACAATAGATTTGGCCGGGCAAAATGGAAGTCAACCCCAAGAAATGAACGTGCAGCTTTAATGGGCAATAACGTTGCGCCGAGGTTTTTCTCAGCGTGCTCAGATTTGAAGGGAGCTTTGCATTTTATTTCCAGGGAAATCAAACGCAAATCAATACTGCTTAGAGCTGAAACAGGAGCTAAAGAAATTCCCCACTGCCTCCAAATTTGATTCTAGCTTCTGGGGCTTGAAATATTTGTCCACTTCTGCGCCAGGTGGACTCTAAAAGTCTCCAATGTTATTTTCTCTGCCCGGGTTAGGTGCCTTGGGAGACTGGATTGCTCGATTCATGTGGAGGGGGGGGGAGACACAGATTGCCCCCCTCCCTCGTGGCCACTATCATTTAGCTGTGAAGGCCTGGCTCTTCACTCAGGACTTTGGCTACGGGAGAAGGAGACTCCTTGCTTCGTTTCATCCAGCTCTCCATCTTTTTATCTTTGTCTTTTGCAGATTTTACTGTAATTCCTTTGTTTAACTGTTACGACCCACCCACGGTGGCCGACAGTCGGACGCCTGCATAGTAAAAGGGACGGACGGGCTTAGGAAAAGCCACCCATCTGCCTTCACCCAAGGTGGTTAAAAGCTTGGCTGGTTTGGATTTTGGTGAGCTCAAGAGCACCCGTGCTCGCCGCGTAAGATTTGTGGAGGCGGCCTGGGGCCTCTGAAGGTCTGCAGGCTCACCCACCTTTCACCCATCGAAGAGAATATTGGTCGCTCAAGTGAGGGGGTCCCAGGTGTTCCCTGAGCGTGACTGTTTTCTTGCAGGCGTTTCATGACCCATCTAGGCAACTTCATCAGTGCTAGAGGGGAGAGGGGTTTGCAGAATAGAGAAGGGTAAAGGAGGGAGGGAAAGAAGCGAGGAAGAAAGGAAGGAAGGAAGGAAGGAAGGAAGGGAAAGAGGAGAAGGAGGAAGAGAAGGAGGAGGAGGAAGAGGAGAACTGTGGAACCTTGCTTTCTGAGCTTGGTAGCTTCCATGCAGATGTTTCATGACCCAACTAGGTAACATCATCAGTGCTAGAAGGGAGTTGGGTTTGCAGAGAGGAGCAGGGGGGGGAGGACAATGACTGTGAGGTCCCTGGTGCTCTCTGTGCTGGGTGGTTTTCTTGCAGATGTTTCATGGTCCAACTTGGGAACACCATCAGTGCTGAAAGGGAATGGGGTTTGCATGGAGGAGGAAGAGGAGGAGGGGTGGTGGTGGTGGTGGTGGTGGTGATGGTGGTGGTGGTGGTGGTGGTAGTAGTGGAGGACTGTGGGGTCCTTGCTGCTCTCTGTGCTGGGTGGTTTTCTTGCAGATGTTTCATGGTCCAACTAGGGAACACCATCAGTGCTGAAAGGGAATGGGGTTTGCATGGAGGGGGAGGGAGGGAGGGAGGAGGAGGAGAAGGAGGAGAAAGACTGTGGGGTCCTTGGCGCTCTCTGAACATGGTTGTTTCCTTGCAGACGTTTCATGACCCATCTAGGGAACACCATCAGTGCTGGAAGGGAGTGGCGTTTGCTCCCTGTTCCTATACAAGTGACCTGCCCTGTCAGGGTCGGTGGCGCCTCCTTAATAGGCCTGATCACCCCCTTTTTATTCTAACTCAAACTTTTCCAAACTGGAAGAGAGTCTCCAGCCAACCAGCTTCAATGCCTCGCGTTGAATTTCGGAAGCTGACGCACCCCAATCCGGAGCCTGGAGGCCCACGCCAGGCTTCCTCCAGGAGGGCCACCTTACGGGCGGCCCTGCACTCTCAAGGCCCACCTTTGCAACAGGAGGGGGAGGAGGAGGAGGAGGAGGAGGAGGAGGAGGGAGGAGGAGGAGGAAAAGGAGGAGGAGGAGGAAAAGACCCCTAATTGGAGGCCACCTGAGCAGAGCCCTCTCCACTCAGCAAAAAAAAAAGACCCACAGTGCTCAGCCCGACCTTCCACACAGCAGCTACAACACGCAAGCCCCCAGCAACGTGCAATTGCTGGCATGCCCATTTTTTTTGCAGCTGCAAGGCGAGGAGGGGAGCGGAGCCAGCGGTTCCTTCTCTGGGAGAGATCCAGAAACTGATGAGAAAGCAGATGTGGGGGAAAGGAGCCTATCCAAAGCAGAGCTTTGCTGCCCTCTACAGGCCGCTGCTGGTGTCATGGCTGAATGGCCAGCCAGCCTTGGTTGATCCCAACGGTGAAGGAGAGATCACCAGATGGCACAATCTAGGACAGGGGTCTTCCAACTTGGCCCCTTGATGACTCGGGGACTTCAACTCCCAGAATTCCTCAGCCCGGATGCTTTAAGACAGGGGTCTTCCAACTTGGCCCTTGATGACGTGGACTTCAATTCCCAGAATTCCTCAGCCAGGATGCTTTAAGGCAGGGGTCTTCCAACTTGGCCCCTTGATGACTCGGGGACTTCAACTCCCAGAATTCCTCAGCCCGGATGCTTTAAGACAGGGGTCTTCCAACTTGGCCCTTTGATGACTCGGGGACTTCAACTCCCAGAATTCCTCAGCCAGGATGCTTTAAGGCAGGGGTCTTCCAACTTGGCCCCTTGATGACTCGGGGACTTCAACTCCCAGAATTCCTCAGCCAGGATGCTTTAAGACAGGGGTCTTCCAACTTGGCCCCTTGATGACTCGGGGACTTCAACTCCCAGAATTCCTCAGCCAGGATGCTTTAAGGCAGGGGTCTTCCAACTTGGCCCCTTGATGACTCGGGGACTTCAACTCCCAGAATTCCTCAGCCAGGATGCTTTAAGACAGGGGTCTTCCAACTTGGCCCCTTGATGACTCGGGGACTTCAACTCCCAGAATTCCTCAGCCAGGATGCTTTAAGACAGGGGTCTTCCAACTTGGCCCCTTGATGACTCGGGGACTTCAACTCCCAGAATTCCTCAGCCAGGATGCTTTAAGACAGGGGTCTTCCAACTTGGCCCCTTGATGACTCGGGGACTTCAACTCCCAGAATTCCTCAGCCAGGATGTTTTAAGGCAGGGGTCTTCCAACTTGGCCCTTTGATGACTTGTGGACTTCAACTCCCAGAATTCCTCAGTCAGGCACACGTGCCTGGCTGAGGAATTCTGGGAGTTGACGTCCACAAGTCATCAAAGGGCCAAGTTAGAAGACCCCTGACCTAGGAGAGCAAAGCCATCAGGACAAGATTCAGCACCTCCATCTGCGTTTAGAAGATAAAGGCCGCTCTTTCAAAGATGACAAAGTCCACATTCTGGAGAGGACCGCTGGTTTGAAAGAGGGACCAAAGAGGTCATCTATCTCCAAATTGAACAGCCCTCCCTCAACAGAGGGGGAGGGAAAGGACCTCATCTATCTCCAGTCTACCACACAGTCCTTTCAGCAGTTCCAAGAAGGCTCCACCCCCATTTGCACTATTCAGGTGAGACTGAGGACACAGGTGAGCCTCCAGGTGGCCTCAATGGCTCTTTAAAAGCATGCAAAGGACCGGCTGTCTGCAAGGAGTATAAATCCTTCCATTCCCCACCGTCCAGTCAGAGCTGAAGAAGCTTCCTGGATGAGAAGCGAAATGTCTTCAAAGAAAAACAAAGGAAGTCCAGTTGCCTGGTGAAAAAGTGGGATTACCACAGTGGTTCTCAATCTTTTTAATGCCGTGACCCCCAACCGATCGTAAGTCGAGGACTACCCAACTGGTAGTAAGCCGAGAACTTTCCCTGCCCGGGAGCGCCGTGCATGCGTGGTGCCGCCCCTTGTGCCGGCCAAGGCATAGCTGGCAAGCGGCAGAGACGGCGCAGGCCGACCACCGGTTGGGCCACCAGCCGGCCCAGCCCAAGGGAGGTAAGGCACCCGCCGGACCCACGCGCACCAACAACCCTCCCTGCGTCCGCCGGCCTCCCACCTCCCACCCTCCTTTACTTACATTTTTAGTAGTTGCTCAGCAGGGAGGGGTGGAAACTTCCAGACAGCTCGCCTTCGCTGCAGATAACTTGCAGCACTGTTTGCAGAATGGGACTTTTGGCGGGCTCAGCAGGGCAAAGACAGCCTGGACAATTCCTATTGGCTTTGGAAAGCCAATAGAATTAGACTCTATTCAAGAGAGTCCATTCTATTGGCTTTCAAAAGCCAATAGAATAAAAGGGAGTAGCACAGCTAAGCAAAAAGGGGGGAAAAATGGCGGACTGCATTGTTTGGCGACCCCCGTGAAATGGTCGTTCGACCCCAAATGGGGTCGCGACCCACAGGTTGAGAACCGCTGGATTACCAGGACCTGGATGGCGGAGAATCTCCATAGACAGACCACCAGATTCCTGGGGGGGAGACCACCAGGAAATCCCAGGGCGAGGGACTGAGTTAGAAAGTGCCAAAAGGATCTCAGAACAGGCAGTGCAAACTGCATTTACGCTACCCAGAAGGTGAGCATTAGCCAAAGAAAAAAAGCTTATTCAATCCTGAGTTGCATAAACAGAGGCACAGAATCAAAATCACGTGAAGTGTTGTTGTTGTTAGTTGCGAAGTTGTGTCTGACCCATCGTGACCCCATGGACCACGTTCCTCCAGGCCTTCCTGTCCTCTACCATCTTCTGGAGTCCATTGAAGCTCATGCCTCCTGCTTCAGGGACTCCATCCAGCCACCTCATTCTCTGTCGTCCCCTTCTTCTCTTGCCCTCCATCTTTCCCAGCATCAGGCTCTTCTCCAGTGAGTCCTTCCTTCTCATTAGGGGGCCAAAGGACTTGAGTTTCCACTTCAGGATCTGGCCTTCTCAAGAGCAGTCGGGGTTGATCTTCTCCAGGACTGACCGGTTGGATCGCCTTGCAGTCCAGGGGACTCGCAGGAGTCTTCTCCAGCACCATAGTTCAAAGGCCTCCATTCTTTCAGCCTTTCTTATGGTCCAACTTTCACAGCCATACCTTGCAACTGGGAAAACCATGGCCTGGACTATACGCACTTTTGTTGGCAGGGTGACAACAAAAGTAGGCTGTCTAGATTTGCCATAGCTTTCCTCCCCAGGAGCAAGCGTCTTTCAATTTCTTGGCTGCAGTCCCATCTGTGGTGATCTTGGAGCCCAGGAAGATAAAATCTGTCACTAGAAGTGTTAGTACCGCTTTGTAAAGCCTTAGTAAGGCCACACCTGGAATACGGCATCCAGTTTTAGTCACCACGTTACAAAAAAGAGGCTGAGACTTTGGGAAAAGGGCAGAGAAGAGCAAGTAAAATAATTAAAGGCCTGGAGGCTAAAACATATGAAGAAACCATCTTGCACCCCCCCCCCAAATGGAGGGACTCTTGTTATTATCAGCCTGTTACTCCTTTAGCTGAACTGAAGGTCCCTCTTGTTCCGGTTTGTGTCCTGCTGCCCCCTTGTGGCCATTTGCAAACCTCACTGTCCCATCCTGGCCCTCCGCCAGAGCAGCTCCATCTCCAGACCAGCTCAGGCCCCCATCTGGCTGGACCCAAAGGCAGCAGCATCAGTCCAAGCCTCCGGCAAATGAGGCTGTCTGTTGCAGGGCATCGTGCCAGGACAGCATTCATCATCATCATCATAAATAATAAATAATAATAAATAATAATAAATAATAATAATAAAGTTGGAAGGAACTTTGGAGGTCATCTAGTCCAACCCCCTGCTCAGGCAGGAAACCCTACACCATTTCGGACAAATGGCTGTCCAGTCTCTTCTTAAAAACCTCCAGTGTTGGAGCATTCACCGCTTCTCGAGGCAGGTGGTTCCACTGGTTAATTGTTCTCACTGTCAGGAAGTTTCTCCTTAGTTCCAGGTTGCTTCTCTCCTTGATTAGTTTCTACCCGTTGCTTCTTGTCCTGCCTTCAGGCGCTTTGAAGAATAGCTTGACTCCCTCTTCTTTGGAGCAGCCCCTGAGATACTGGAAGACTGCTATCCTGTCCCCCCTCGTCCTTCTCTTCATTAAACTAGACATACCCAATTCCATCAACCGTTCCTTATATGCTTTAGCCTCTAGTCCCCTAATCATCTTTGTTGCTCTTCTCTCTACTCTTTCCAGAGTCTCAGCATCTTTTTTACATCGTGGTGACCAAAACTGGATTCAGTATTCCAAGTGTGGCCTTACCAAGGCTTTGTAAAGTGGTATTAACACTTCACGTGATCTTTCTGCTTTTATTTTATTTTATTTTATTTGCCATGGGCATCTTCTGCGTGAATTCAACGGGCTGGTGTCCTCCAAAAAAAAAAAAAAAAGCTAAGTCAGGCTGCACTTGGATGATTTTTGGATGGGAGGCACAACTGCAGGCTAGACCAGGGTTCTCCAAACAGGGCCACTTGAAGACTGGTGGACTTCAACTCCCAGAATTCCCCAGCCAGCACGTTGTTCCACTGGTTAATTGTCCCCGCAGTTTGGAAGTTTGTCCTTAGTTCCAGGTTTGGTTCTCTCCTTGATGAGTTTCCATCCGTTGCATCTTGTCCTGCCTTCAGGCGCTTTGGAGAATAACTTGACTTCCTCTTCTTTGGGGCAGCCCCTGAGATATTGGAAGGCTGCTATCATGTCACCCTACTCCTTCTTATGTCTTTAGATCAAATTTAGACAGGCACACCCAAAAGCCAGGGTTATAACTGATGGTAGCCAGTTGTAAATGTGCAACTGCTAGATCTATAACAAATCCATCTGGTTTTGGGAACACAATCAACAATTATACTGGTAGTCATTCTTAAGTAGTCAGATAAAAACCTCACAGGCATATTAATCTCTCACGCACAGCTTAGTTGCTGTTAACCCCAGGAAGGACAGCTCCATAGCAAGGCAGCATTTAGGGCAGGGGTCTTCAGACTTGGCTCTTAGATGACTTGTGGACTTCAATTCCCAGAATTCCTCAGCCAGCACGTAAAAACATTCCATTCCATTCCATATTCTATTCCTTTTTCTATTCTATTCTTTTTTCTATTCTTATTATATTCTGTTCTATTCCTTTTTCTAGTCTTCTTATTCTTATTCTATTCTATTCTATATTCTATTCCTTTTTCTATTCTATTCTATTCTATTCCTTTTTCTTTTCCATTCCATTCCATTCTATTCTATTCTATTCCTATTCTATTCCTATTTCTATTTCATTCCATTCTATTCCATTACATATTTTCTGTTCTGTTCTGTTCTGTTGTTCTATTCTATTCTATTCCATACTCCATTCCATTCCATTCCATTCCATTCCATTCTATTCTATATTCTATTCCATTCCATATTTTCTATTCTATTCTATTCTATTCTATTCTATTCTATTCTATTCTATTCTATTCTATTCTATTCTATTCTATTCTATTCTATTCTAATTCTATTCTATTTCTACTCTACTCTACCTCCCCCTCGTAATTTTGAATTATTTTGATGCAATTTTGACCTGAAACTGGAGCCAATGAATACTCAGGACTTAATTTTCCTTTATTAGGGATCCGATTCTGGTAAAAATTAAGCTCCTTTCATTGCTCAGGCTTTCTCCTCGTAGACCAGCGTAATCCTCAAATTAGGACTACAACAGAGGCCAATATTTCCATCGCTAAACAAGGCAGTTGTTGGTCACGCCCGATTTTGCAATCTTTTCGGCCAGGGTTCTCAAGCAGATCACTGCGTCACTCCGGGGCCACCTCTGCTCCCACGGAGACAGGTGCAGTATCCCATGGTACAGGCAGTCCTCAACTTACGACCAAAACCGAGCCCCAAATTTCCGCTGCTTAGTAAGACAGCTGAGTGAATTTTGCCCTGTTTTACAACTTTTCTCGCCCCGGTTGTTAAGCGAATCACTGCAGTTAATAATATGGTTGTTAAGTGAATCTGGTTTCCCCCCTTGACTTGGCTCATCAGAAGGTCGCAAAAGGGATCATATGACCCCCCCCCCGGGATGCTGTGACCGTCACAAATATAAGTCAATTGCCAAGCGTCTGAAACTTCCTGACAGTTAGAACAATTAACCAGGGGAACCACCTGCCTCCAGAAGTGGTGAATGCTCCAACACTGGAGGTTTTTAAGAAGAGGCCGGACAGCCATTTGTCTGAAATGGCGTAGGGCAGTGGTTCTCAACCTGTGGGTCGGGACCCCATTTGGGGTCAAATGACCATTTCACGGGGGTCGCCAAACCATGCTGTCCGCCATTTTTTTCCCTTTTCCCTAGCTGTCCTACTCCCTCTTATTGGTGGCCACACCCACTTGGGGGTCACCACAACATGGGGAACTGTATTATGGGGTCACGGCATTAGAAAGGTTGAGAATCACTGGTATAGGGTTTCCTGCCTGAGCAGGGGGTTGGACTAGATGACCTTCAAGGTCCCTTCCAACTTTTATTATTAATTTTGATCACATGACCAAAAGAGGATGCTGCAATGGTGTGAAAAACGGTCATTAAGTCACATTTTTCAGTGCCATTGTAATTCTGAATGGTCACTAAACAGACTGTGGTAAGTTGAGAATTACCTGTGATTTTTTTTTTTTTTGGTCTAGAATTGCCCCGCAGGGGTTTAATAATCTCCCCTTCCCCAAATAAAGCGTGCATCTTTCTGCTTTCTTCTCCCGGGGCGCGTACGATGCGGATCAGCAGTCAGCAAAACCTAACAAAGAAATAAACCTCCTTGTTATTCCCTAACTGCCACATCAGCAAAAACTTCATAAAACCCGTTTCTTTTTTAAAACTTCTTTTTTAAAACCCTTTTTATTCATCGGAGGATGCGCAGGCACCCAGTGTTCGTACAAACAACCCCATAAAAGCGTTTTTGCCCCACTTAAAAGATGGCACCCAACACGCCAGGTAAAACATGTCCTGAGGACATTTTCAAATACTTCAAATAGGTAATTTTTCTTTTTTTTTAAATCCCCGACACTGGGGGCTTCGCAAAATGTTGACGAGTTGCTGTCGTATTTGTGCAAAGAGGAAAAAACAGGAGTTGACGTAGCAATGCTGCTCTTTTGAACCAACCAACACAGGTCCCTAGTTGTTTAATTTGCACACACATACACCTTTCCAAACTGATCGTTTCCACGTTTAGACTTCAGTTGGCATGGAACCAAATCATTTTTGACGTCTTATATTCTAGAGCAGGAAGAAACGACGGCGTTTATGACTTGCGGACGCCTTTTGTGGCTTGTGGACATCAACACCCAGAATTCCTTGCTGACTCAGGGATTCTGGGAGTTGAAGTCCACAAGTCATAAAGGGGGCCATCACAACCCACCTCTGTTCTAGAGCAGTGTTTCCCTCTTTCCAGATATATGGGCTTCCATTCCCAGCATTCTCCAATGAATTGGTCAACTTTCAGATGAGTGGACTTCAACTCGCAGAATTCCTTGCTGACTCAGGAATTCTGGGAGTTGAAGTCCACAAGTCATAAAGGGAGCCATCTTCCCCACCTAGAGCAATGTTTCCCTCTTTCCAGATGTATGGGCTTCCATTCCCAGCATTCTCCAATGAATTGGTCAACTTTCAGATGAGTGGATTTCAACTCCCAGAATTCTTTGCTGACTCAGGAATTCTGGGAGTTGAAGTCCACAAGTCATAAAGGGAGCCATCATTTCCCACCTCTGTTCTAGAGCAATGTTTCCCCTTTTTCCAGATTGTGGGCTTCCATTCCCAGCATTCTCCAACGAATTGGTAAACTTTCAGGTGAGTGGACTTCAACTCCCAGACATCCCCAGTCAGCTTCGTCGGCTGTGGCATTCTGGGAGTTGAAGTCCACTCCTCTGAAAGTTGCCGCAGTTCAGAAACATAACTGTTCCAGATATCCGATAAGCAACAAGCAGAGAATTTCCCTCCCAAATAGCCCGTTCTGACTTTTCCAGACCGCGGCACTTTTAAAACGAGAGGTAGACGCCGACTCTCCTGTCCAGAAAATTAAAATTTGCAAACAAAAGACCCTTCCCCAGGGCAGAAAATCTCAGCCCCTCTTCACCTGACCTCCGCAGGTCTATCCTGCCGGGAGCCCCAATCTCCCACCACAAACCCCCATCTCCCACCGCAAGCCGATTCCGCCACAGAGAAGCCAGAAGCATTAAAAAAAATCCAACAGGTGTAAAAAAGAAAACAGGATTTGTGCGCTGGAGCTGAAAAAAAGCTTTTCCAGAGGCTAAAATTGCTATCTGTGGGCATCCTCTCCATTTTACCTGGAGGAAAAAAAAAGGCATTTGGTGAACACTGTGAACAGTCCCTGAAGGAGCAAGGACAACAGGTTAAGAGGCGTTCCTTCGGCGCACACCTTTTTCGCCGTGTGTAACCGGCGGGCGAGGCGCCCCGGAGCGTGCCAGGCTTGCAAATCCCTCTGGTGCAAGTCCAGAAGTGATTCCAGAGTGAATTGTGTCCCTTTCACGTTCTCAACAGGAAAAAAATTTCCAGGAGGAGGAGGAGAAGAAGAAGATCCAAAGCAAGGGCAGCCGCGATACCAGTCTGGACGGCTTCAGCTCCGTGCTCAGCTGCCCCCTTGGTCGCTGGGCCGGGGCAGATCCGAGCAGCTGGCGGAGGAAAGATCCTTGATCATCCTCTGCTTCTTCCTCTGGATGAGTTTCCCTCCCGTGAAGCCCAGCACGCCGCCGCCCAACGCCGCCGCCAGTCCCGCCACTTTAAAGCCGGCCAGGAGCCCGATCGGCCCCCCCACGATTCCCCCAAGGAGGGCGCCAGCCACCGGGAGAGCAGCCAGCTTGTAGGTGGCAGCCTGGAAAAAAGAGAGAGGCAGAAAAAGGGGGTCGTTGGAAGAGCATCATCAGGCAAGCTCGCCCTCCCCCCGGCTCTAGCAGTTCTGCGGGAATTGGAGACGAGCAGGAAATGGGTGGCCGGTCACTTCTGAACACGGGAAGGAAGCGGATAGAGAACAGAGGTGTCTCTCATCGTCCACACAGGCCAGCAACACCCTTTGACTCAAAAGAGCCCTGGCTGCAGCGCCAAAGAGAGAAGAAATCGACCAAAGACAATATTCGTATCTCAGAGATGAACGGCAGGGGTCCCGGGTGCCCTCCGAGCTGGGGGGTTTTCATGCAGACGTTTCAGGACTCAACTAGGGAATGTCATCAGTGCTACAAAGGAGTGGAGTTTGCAGAAGGGAGAGGAGGAGGAGGAGGAGGAGGAGGAGGAGGAGGAGGAGGAGGAGGAGGAGGAGGAGGAGGAGGACAGCTGTGGGGTCCTTGGTGCTCTCTAGCTTGCTTGCTTTCTTGAAGATGTTTCATGACCCAACTAGGTAACATCATCAGTGCTAGAAGGGAATAGGGTCTGTGGAGAGGAGGAGGAGGAGGAGGAGGAGGAGGAGGAGGACTGTGGGGTCCTTGGTGCTCTCTGAGCTGGGTGGTTTTCTTCCAGACGTTTCATGACCGAACTAGGTAACATCATCAGTGCTAGAAGGGGGGAGGAGGAGGAGGAGGAGGAGGAGGAGGAGGAGGAGGAGGAGGAGGAGGAGGAGGAGGAGGACGACGACGACTGTGGGGTCCTGGGTGCTCTCTGAGCTGGATGGTTTTCATGCAGACGTTTCAGGACTCAAGTAGGGAATGTCATTTGTGCTACAAGGGAGTGGGGTTTGCAGAAGGCAGAGGAGGAGGAGGAAGAGGAAGAGGAAAAGTAAGAGGAGGAGAGCTGTGGGGTCCTTGGTGCTCTCTAGCTTGCTTGCTTTCTTGCAGACGTTTCATGACCCAACTAGGTAACATCATCAGTGCTAGAAGGGAATAGGGTCTGTGGAGAGGAGGAGGAGGAAGAGGAGGAGGAGGAGGAGGAGGACTGTAAGCCGAGAACTGCCTGCAGTCCTTTTGGCTTCCAAAGGAGTCTCTGGGTGAGCGATATGGATCCATGACTGGTTTTTAAAATGACTTGATGTTTTTTTTTAAATCTTTGATTGGCAACTGCTTATAACACTGAAAAACAGGCGGCTACACGAACGTTTTACATAAATAAATGACTAAGACAGGAATCCGCGGGCAGGCCTGGGGAGGAAGTGGCCTGGTGATGCTCGTGGATACCCTGGCCCAAACGCGCCAAGACCGATCGGGTCCTGTTAACAGGAGTAGCTGACTGTGGAAGGTGGGTAACCGAGTCCTCCCGGCTGGCGACCAGGGAGCAGTTGCTGCAGACGCACCTTGGATAAGTTCCTAGTCCCCTCTTCCACATTGGCGACAGCATTGCAGACGTTCTCTTCGATCCGGTCCACCTTCTCCTGCTGGGTCTACAAGCAAAGCACGGGCTCGTTTATTTATTGAGCGTATGGCACATAAAAACGATGACGATGATGATAATAATAAAGTTGGAAGGGAATTTGGAGGTCTTCTAGTCCAGCCCCCTGCTCAGGCAGGAAACCCTATAGTTCCTCCTGGTTGAGCAGGGGGCTGGACTAGAAGATCTAGTCCAGCCTAGACTAGTTTAATGAAGAGAAGGACCAGGGGGGACAGGATAGCCGTCTTCCAGTATCTCAGGGGCTGCCCCAAAGAAGAGGGAGTCAAGCTATTCTCCCTGAAGGCAGGACAAGAAGTGACGGATGGAAACCAATCAAGGAGAGAAGCAACCTGGAACTAAGGAGAAACTTCCTGGCAGTGAGAACAATTAACCCGTGGAACCACCTGCCTCCAGAAGCGGTGAAGGCTCCCACACTGGAAGTTTTTAGGAAGAGACTGGACAGCCATTTGTCTGAAATGGTATAGGGCAGGGGTAGGCAACCGAAAACACTCAAAGAGCCACTTGGACCCGTTTCCCACCAAAAACAAAACACCGGGAGCCACAAAACCCTTTTGATATCTAAAATGAAGATAACACTGCATATATCCTTTTTTACCTTTATTATAGGGGTGTGTGTGTGTGTGTGTGTGTGTGTGTGTGTGTGTGTGTGTGTACACACACACACACACACATTAAAAATAAAAGTAAAAATATGACTCTTGGGAATATCCATACTATTAAAACAATGATCACCAAGAGAATGCTTTAAGAGAATAAAATTACATACACACACAGGTAAAAAACGGATATCTGCAGTGTTATCTTCATTTTAGATGTCAAAAGGGTCTCTCTCTCTCCCTCCCTCTCTATCTGCCCTTGGTCTGCCACTCCTCTTCCCCCACTCTCTTTCTCTCTCTCTCTCTTTCCTCTCTCTCTCTCTCTCTCTCCCTCCCTCCCTCCTATCTGCTGCTCACCTGGCAAGCTTCAAGCTGTTCTCCAACAAGCTCAGGGGTAGGCAACCTCGTCTCTTTTATGACTCATGGACTTCAACTCCCAGAATTCCTGAGTCAGCCTAGCAGGGCTAGCTAGCTCTCTCCTGCCCTTCCTGCTTCCTGCTTCCTGCAGAGACGCAGCAAAGGGAGGAGCTCCGCCCAGTAAGCTTTTCAGCTCCTCGGAGAACACTGTGAGTGCACTCTCTTTTACACATACACACACACACACACACACACACAAAACACAAAGGGAGGGAGGGAGAGAGAGAGAGAGAGAGAGAGAGAGAGAAGCAGGGAAGCGCAATTCCTCTCTCTGTCTCTGTCTCTCTCTGCAAAGGCAGAGGAGGCTGGGAACCGCAGGGGAAGGCTCAAAGAGCCGCATGCGGCTCCGGAGCCGCAGGTTGCCGACCTGTGGTATAGGGACTCCTGCCTGGGCAGGGGGTTGGACTAGATGACCTCCAAGGTCCCTTCCAACAAGAACATCAACATCATCATCATCATCATTATTATTATCTCCAAGGTCCCTTCCAGCTCTATTCTATTCTATTCTATTCTATTCTATTCTAACCTGGGGGATTCTGGGAGTTAGCTGGCTCAGGAATTCTGGCAGTTGAAGTCCACAAGTTTTAAAGTTGCCAAAGTTGGACCCCTTTGTCTAGATCAGGGGTAGGCAACCTTGGCCCCTTCATGACTCGTGGACTTCAACTCCCAGAATTCCTGAGCCAGCATGGCTCAGCTTGGAAACCTCTCCCTTTCCCCTCAGCGGGGCTGGCTCAGGAATTCTGGGAGTTGAAGTCCACCAGTCATAAAAGAGCCAAGGTTGCCTACCTCTGGCCTAGGCCTAGGCCGCTTTCTGACTCGTGGACCAACTCCCAGAATTCCTGAGCCAGCATGGGGGAACTATGGCTCTTTTATGATTCATGGACTTCAAGTCCCAGAATTCCTGAGTCAGCCTGGCTCAGCTTAGAAACCTCTCCCTTTCCCCTCAGCGGGGCTGGCTCAGGAATTCTGGAAGTTGGTTCACGAGTCATAAAATAGCCCAGGTGGCCTAGCCCTGCCCTAGCCAGCAAAAGGATCATGGAATTACTGTATGCAAACTGCAAATATTACTGAGATGTCTACATTTCCCCCTTTAAATGATCATTTTACCTGGTAGAGAATATTAAAGCTTTTGGGGACCCTGGTAGAAAACCAGTTAAGATTCTGGTTCTCTTTTGGTAGAACCCAGAGAAAAAGAAGAGAAATAAACTTTGCTCTACTTACGTTAACAAGCAGCGAAAACTCAGTCACCAGAGTGCTAAGTTCAATCAGGTCCTAAAGAAAAGACCAAAATGTTACTCAGTTTGTTTGTTTTTATTCTAATTTTTTTTTAGTTTATCAAAATATAATATAAATACAAATTACAAAAGAAAATAATGGGGGGGAGAAGGGGAGGAGAAGGAAAAGAGAAAAATATGTAGGATAAAAGGGAAAAAGAAAAAAGAAAACAGCCTTAACTTCTGGTTCTTTTTAAAAGTGCAGTAGAATAAGAAACCAGCTCAACTTTTTGCTTTTACATAATAATATATACTAGCCATCTTTATTTCAACAAACCTGTTTAATCGGCAAAACCAACATTTCATTTTTTTTCCCACTTCAAGCACAAAATCCAGAAGCGGTTTCCAAACAGAAACAAAATCAATTGTATTTTTTTCTTTTATCAAAACAGTCCGTTTATCCCTCTCGGCTAACTCCATCAACGTTTGCAGCCCTTCGTCCGTTGTGGGAACCAAAGTCTCCTTCCATTTTTGTCCGTAAAGTAATCTTGCTGCGGTCAACATATATAACATCAAAGTCCCAATTTCCCCCCCCCCTCCCCAAGTCTTTTTCCATTATAAACCCCAAAGAAAAGTCTCCGGTTTTATCTTTATAGTCACTTTGTGAATCTTCTGTATTAAGATGTGAATCCTATTCCAATATTTTTTTGCTTTGTCACACGTTCACCATAAATGATACAAGGTCCCTTCTTTACATTTGCATTTCCACCATTCAGTTAAAATCACATTCAGTTAGTATAGGTTCTCCTGCTCCAGCAGGGGGCTGGACTAGAAGACCTCCAAGGTCCCTTCCAACTTTATTATTATTATTATTATTATTATTATTATTATTATTATTATGGATCATCGCACAGTCAGCCAGATGTTCAGACTGGATTTGGCATTTTGTCTACCTATCGAGTCCTTACCCAGGACCTGGGATAGGCAGATGTGGATGTTTGATGGTATTACAGATATCGTCGCAGGATGGAAGCAGTTCCTAGTAAGGCCGCCTTTTGCAATTGACTAATAGCAAATTTGTCAATGCCAATGGTGTTCAAGTGGTGCTCCAGTTGTTTTGGGATTGCACCCAAGGCGCCTATGACTATTGGTACTACCCTTGCTTGCTTTTGCCACAGTCTTTCTATTTCTATTTGTAGGTCTTTGTATTTTGTTATCTTCTCCAGTTCTTTCTCTTCTATTCTGCTGTCTCCAGGCACTGCCACGTCCACTATCCAGACTTTTTTGTCTTTCTTATCGACAATTGTTAAGTCTGGGGTGTTATGTTGCAGGTGCTTGTCTGTTTGAATTCTGAAGTCCCAGAGCAGTTTAATTTTATCATTTTCTATGACTTTCTCTATTTTATGATCCCACCAGTTTTTGCTTACAGGCAAATGATATTTTTTGCAGATCTTCCAATGCACCATTGTTGCTACTTTGTCATGCCGCTGCTTGTAATCATTATTATTATTATTATTATTATTATTATTATTATTATTATTATTATTATGGATCATCGCACAGTCAGCCAGATGTTCAGACTGGATTTGGCATTTTGTCTACCTATCGAGTCCTTACCCAGGACCTGGGATAGGCAGATGTGGATGTTTGATGGTATTAGAGATCTCGTCGCAGGATGGAAGCAGTTCCTAGTAAGGCTGCCTTTTGCAATTGACTAATAGCGAATTTGTCAATTATTATTATTATTATTATTATTATTATTATTATTATTATTATTATTCTATTATATTCTGTATTCTGTTCTATTCTATCCCATAATTCTATTCTATTTCTTATTCTATTCTATTCTATTCTATTCTATTCTATTCTATTCTATTCTATTCTGTACTCTGTTCTATTTTATTAAATTCTATTCTATTCTGTATTGTTCTATTCTATCCCATAATTCTATTCTATCCCATTATTCTATCCTATCCTATCCTATTCTATTCTATTCCTTATTCTATTCTAATTTCTTATTCTAATTTCTTATTCTATTTCCTATCCTATCCTATTCTATTCTATTCCATATTTTCTATTCCATTCCATATATTCTATTCCATTCCATTCCATTCCATATTTTCTATTCTATTCCATTCCATTCTATTCCATTCCATTCTATTCCATTCCATATTTTCTATTCTATTCTATTCTATTCCATTCCATTCCATTCCTTTCCATTCTATTCTATTCTATTCCATTCCATTCCATATTTTCTATTCTATTCTATTCCATTCCATTCCATTCCATTCCATTCCATTCCATTCCATTCTATTCTATTCTATTCTAAAAATAACTTTATGCATTCTTGACAACTTATCCGGTGTTAAATACCAACGATACATCATTGCTTTAAATTATAATTTAGTGTAAATTTTAGACTTTCCTTCAGCAAAATTTCCCTTGTCCTAATAAGACATTTTAAAATGAACATCCTGTTTGAAAAGAAAATTATGATGGGATGTGCAAATTACCTCTTCTAACACCTCCCAGGATTCCGCAGCGTTTTGATCCTGGGGAATTTCTGGCAACGGAGCAAAAATCTGGCTAAGGGAATTTTCTCCGTCTTCAGCATCAGAGAAGGTTTCTGAAGGAAAAGAGCGTGGAAGTCAGTGAGTGCGCTAACAACACTGCAAGACAGGAAATAAATGTACGCACAGACACAACCACATCTAAAACCATTACACAACTATAGCTCTGGACAATGGATTGTATAAAGCATCCCCGCCCCAAGGAATAATACTGTCTCCCTGTTTCTTCTTTTCTTTCTTTCTTTCTTTCTTTCTTTCTTTCTTTCTTTCTTTCTTTTCTTTCTTTCTTTTTTCCTTTCTTTCTTCTTCTTCTTCTTCTTCTTCTTCTTCTTCTTCTCCTTCTTCTTTCTTCTATATCCGTTATCAGACATTGGCGATCCTGTTTTTATCAGCAGCCGCACGAAAAAGTGCTGCTGAGTTTTGTCCAAACCGGTCCCTGAGATTTTGAAGCCACGATGTTCTTTTTCTGCCTGGACCTCATTTGCCTTCCATCTCTCCCTGGAGGATTAAGTGGAGCAGGCTGTATTTTTCTGGGTGTTGCATCACCTGTCCAAAATATTCTAATTTTCGTTTTTTAACTGTTTTGGTGATTTCCCTTGGCTTTCCCAGGCGGCTTATCCCCTCCTCATTTCTGATCTTGTCAACCCAGCTTCTACGTAACAGCCACCTGTAAATTCACATTTCAAATGCTTCCAGTCTCTTCAGGTGGCCTTCTGTCAGAGACCGACTCTCTACTCCATAGAGCAAAATAGAAAAAATACAGCATCTGACAAGCCTGAGTTTCAATCTTCTTTTCTTTAGACTAGCCAAACCCAAGTCCGGCAGCCGGTCTTCGTATGTTTTAATCTCCAGGCCTTGGATCATTTATTGCTCTTCTCTGAATTTTCTCCAAACTCTCAACATCTTTTTTGTGATATGGTGACCAAAATTGGCTGCAGTATTCCAGGTGTGGCCTCACTAGGGTTTTATAAAGTTGTATTAATACCTCGCATGATCTTGATTCTATGCCTCTCTTTATTCAAGTATACTTATGTATTTACAAGTATATAAACTCTTATTTTATTAATACTTATAGAATTCTCTTTATTATATATAGTAATAATTATTGCTGGCTCGGGAATTCTGACAGTTGAAGCGCATGCACTAAAGCTTGAAAACCCTGAAAATATAGGTAGTTCTCAACTTACAACCACAGTAGAGTTCAAAATTTCTGACAGTTGTTAAATGACAACAATGATGATGATGATGTTGGAAGGGACTTTGGAGGTCATCTAGTCAAACCCGCTGCTCAGGCAGGAAACCCTACACCATTTTGGACAAATGGCTGTTCAGTCTCTTCTTAAAAACCTCCAGTGTTGGAGCATTCACCGCTTGTGGAGGCAGGTGGTTCCACTGGTTAATTGTTCTAACTGTCAGGAAGTTTCTCCTTAGTTCTAGGTTACTTCTCTCCTTGATGAGTTTCCCTCCGTTGCTTCTTGTCCTGCCTTCAGGCGCTTTGGAGAAGAGCTTGACTCCCTCTTCTTTGGGGCAGCCCCTGAGATACTGGAAGGCTGCTATCATGTCCCCCCCTCGTCCTTCTCTTCATTAATAATAAACCCAGGATAAAAAAAAAGTTGAATAAATAAATAAACAGTACCTGCTCCGATGGTGGTAGAGCGGGTCAAAGCAGCCGATGAGGCATTCTCCTGCTCTATGAATTGTCTTTTCAGCACTTCGGCGGACTCCGAATGCAGCTGTAAAAATTCTTGAACGGCCAACGAAGCATCCACTTTCACAGGATCAATCATTCTCTGCAAAGTCAGCGTATCTTCCTTCCGTACTCTGAAACAAAGGTTCTCCATCTCTCGGATATTTGCTCGCAGCTGCTGTAATATTTGAAAAAAGGACTCCTCCGTTTTACTTCGGTTAGGCATCAATTGCAAATCAGGCTAGATAAAAAAAAACACCCCCAGAATTCTATTTATTATATCTATAATAATAGTTACTGCTGACTGGAGAATTCTGGGAGTTGAAGTCCATGCATCTTACACTAGCCCAGGCGTAGGCAACCTTGGCTCTTTTATGACTCGTGGACTTCAACTCCCAGAATTCCTGAGCCAACATGGTGAACCATGGCCCTTTTATGACTTGTAGACTTCAACTCCCAGAATTCCTGAGCCAACATGGGGAACTATGGCCCCTTCATGACTCGTGGACTTCAACTCCCAGAATTCCTGAGCCAGCCATGCTGAGGGGAAAAGGAGAGGTTTCCAAGCTGAGCCGTGCTGGCTCAGGAATTCTGGGAGTTGAAGTGCACAAGTCATGAGGGGGCCATAGTTCCATGTTGGCTCAGGAATTCTGGGAGTTGAAGTCCATGAGTCATAAAAGGCCCAAGTTTGAAGACCCCTGATTTAAATATTTAAATATTTTTTCCTCACAGTCACGTGATCAAAATTCAGGCATTTGGGTAGGGGTAGGCAATCTTGGCTCTTTTATATGACTCATGGGCTTCAACTCCCAGAATTCCTGAGCCAGCATGGTGAACCATGGGCCTTTTATAACTTGTGGACTTCAACTCCCAGAATTCCTCAGCCAGCATGGGGGAACTATGGGCCTTTTATGACTCGTGGACTTCAACTCCCAAAATTCCTGAGTTAGCATGGCTGGATTCAGGAATTCTGGGTATTGAAGTCCACAGTAATAAAAGAGCCAAGGTTCCCTACTCCTGCACTAGCCAGAGTTGGGACACCCTGAAATACAGGTATTCCTCAACTTATGAACGCAACTCAGCTCAAGTTCTTAAGCGGGTTTTGCCCCATTTTACGCCTTCCTTGCCACAGTCGTTAAGCGAATCACTGCAGTTAAGTTAGTAACCCGGTTGTTAAATGAATCTAGCTTCCTCCATCAATTTTGCTTGTCAGAAGGACGCAGAAGGGGACCACGTGACCCCCGTGGGGACGCTGCAGCCGTCGTAAGTATGAACCAGTTGCAAAGTGTCTGAATTTTGACCACGTGACCGTGGAGGATGCTACGACCGTCGTTAAGTGTGAAAAACGGTTGTAAGTCACTTTTTTCAGTGCTGCTGTAACGTCAGTCACCCAACAAATGGTTGTAAACCCAGGACGACTTATAGTGCTGGCTGGGGAATGCTGGGAGTTGAAGTCCGTGGGTGTCTTAAAAGTGGCTAAAGTTTTGAATGTAATTAAGATACGTGTAAGCTAAAAATCTATTGATAAACGTAATAATGATGTTTTTATTGAGTTGATATAATTAGAAATGTACTGGCTTGAATACGAGACAGTAAATGTTAAGGGGAAAAAGAGAAGAAATATCTGATGTTGTAACCTGAGATTTGCACTAAAGATTTTGTTATGGAAGTATTGATTAACACAGTCACCACGTTGCACTTTAAAATACTCAAATGTAAAATTGGAAAAAAAAGTGGCTAAAGTTGGAAAATCCTGAAATAGACTAAAAAGGGCCCGAAAGCATTGCTCTTAAGCCTAGATGGAGGAGCCCCATGCTAGAGCAGTGTTCCCCAACCGTGGCAACTTTTAAGAAGCGTGGACATTAATATTTCCCAGAATCCCCCCCAGACAGGCGAAACCTCTTAAAGTTGCTGAGGTTGCCCCAAGACTCAGGAAAGAGGTGGTTTATAGGTCTTTTAAAGAAATCCACGATGTAAAAAAGATGTTGAGACTCTAGAAAGAGTACAGAGAAGAGCAACAAAGATGATTAGGGGACTGGAGGCTAAAGCATACAAGGAGTGGTTGCTGGAATTGGAAATGTCTAGTTTAATGAAGAGAAGGATGAGGATAGCAGCCTTCCAGTATCTCAGGGGCTGCCCCAAAGAAGAGGGAGTCAAGCTATTCTCCAAAGCGCCTGAAGGCAGGACAAGAAGCAACGGATGGAAACTAATCAAGGAGAGAAGCAACCTGGAACTAAGGAGAAACTTCCTGACAGTTAGAACAATTAACCAGTGGAACAACCTGCCTCCAGAAGTTGTGGGTGCTCCATCACTGGAGGTTTTTAAGAGGAGACTGGACAGCCATTTGTCTGAAATGGCATAGGGTTTCCTGCCTGAGCAGGGGGGTGGACTAGATGACCTCCAAGGTTCCATCCAACTTTATTATTATTATTATTATTATTATTATTATTATTATTATTAAATCCACCCAACAGATAAAATGGGGAGATGTTATCGCAGGTGTGCTTTCCCCAGAAAAAGATTACCAAGGGGTTCATTTGCCCAGCATTCTGTCTTCTCCAGTGGATGTCTACGGACGTCGTCCCCTTACCTGAACGGTACGGCCGGCATTGATATGTTCTTCATGCAGTTTGTCCCACAGTCTGCACCTCTGATACTGCAAACAACAGGGAGCAGAAAACATGGGGTGTCAAAAACACAGCATCTCAATTGGCACTGAGTCTAAACCATGCAAGGATTTGTATCGTCCCTTGTAAAAAATGGGGATGCTCTTAAAGCAGGGGTAAGGCAACCTTGGCTCTTTTATGACCCGCGGACTTCAACTCCCAGAATTCCTGAGCCAGCATGGGGGAACTATGGCCCCTTCATGGCTTGTGGACTTCCAACTCCCAGAATTCCTGAGCCAGCATGGGGGAACTATGCTCCCTTTATGACTCGTGGACTTCAACTCCCAGAATTCCTCAGCCAGCATGGCTCAGCTTGGAAACCTCTCCCTTTCCCCTCAGGAATTGGCTGGCTCAGGAATTCTGGGAGTTGAAGTCCACCAGTCATAAAAGAGCCGAGGTTGCCTACCCCGGCCTACACAGTAATAACCAAGAATATATAAAAACCATTAAAACAACCAATTTAAATTAATAGATTTTTTTAAAAAGGCAGGATATAAACAGGGAGCATGCTGTTAGCTGTCATACCACTGGCTAAGGCTCTGCTCTATTAAGCGGTCTCCAAACTAGTTGAAAAACCATTATTTCAACGCTTGAACACATATGGAGATGCAGCCATTTTCCTTCTTATGTTTTACTTTTAGAATTAGATGATACTGGGGGGGGGAGGAGGAGGAATGTGCATGGGAGTTTAGCTAGACATAACAATGCTGAACCTAGTGTGAGAACCAAGGTTATTGAAATAAGAGATGGTAAGAATTGGCAGTTGAAGAACTGGAGGGAAAGCCTGCATTTCAAACAAATTGGAGAATGGGATTTATGATTGTTAACTAGAGGAGGGAATTGTGCTTTGATATTATGTGCTCAGGGGAGGGGAATTCAGATTTTGGCTTGGCCTATGTACGACGCTATGCTACTCGAATAAAGATTCTTTAAGGTAAACAATGCCTCAAAGTTCTGTTCGGAACCATGACACATTATTTAAGGAACCCCAACAGGGCTGGGCCCAGCCTCACCTGGAAGGAAGCGATGTTCCACAGGGCAGGGCCCCAATACAGGTAGTCCTTATCTTACAACCACAAATGGAGTCCCCAATTTCCATACCTAAACAAGCCATTCTACGTGAGTTTTGCCCCGTTTTACAACCTCTCTCTCCCCACGGTTGTTAAGTGAATTCCTGCCTCTGTCGTTAGTCGCAAGCTTGTTAAGTGAATCTGGCTTCCCCATTGACAGAAGGTTGTAAAAGGGTTAGAAGGCAGTACTTCAGCTGACTGCCGGCTGCCAGCAGTTTGGCAGTTCGAATCTCACCGGCTCAACGTCGACTCGGCCTTCGCTCCTTCCGAGGTCGGTACAATGAGGACTCAGATTGTTGGGGGGCAAATAAGCTGAGAGGGCTGTAAAGCTGTGAAGAGGTATATTAGTCTGAGCGCTATTGCTTAGGATGGATAGATGGATGGATGGATGGATGGATGGATGGATGGAAGGAAGGAAGGAAGGAAGGAAGGAAGGAAGGAAGGAAGGAAGGAAGGAAGGAAGGAAGGAAGGAAGGAAGGAAGGAAGGAAGGAAGGAAGGAAATGAGAAGTCGTGGTGGTGCACAGGAGTTCAATCTTGATGAGGTTCAGGGTTGACTCGGCCTTCCTCAGCCTTCCGTCCTTCCGAGGTTGGTAAAATGAGGACCCAGATTGTTTGGGGCAACATGCTGATTCTGTGAACCACTTACTGTGATGCGGGATATAAGAAGCGGGATATAAGTGCTATTGCTGTTACCCTTCCTTCCTTCCTACCTTCCTTCCTGCCTGCCTGCCTGCCTGCCTGCCTGCCTGCCTTCCTGCCTTTTCCTTTCCTTCTTTGATTTGTTTCCTTCCCCCCTCCCTTCCCAGTGGCTAGAATGCAGTATTGCAGGCTAACTTTGCCCACAGCCAGCAGTTCAATCCTGACTGGCCCCAGGTTGACTCCGCCTTTTATCCTTCCGAGGTTGGTAAAATGAGGACCCAGATTGTTTGGGGCAACATGCTGATTCTGTGAACCACTTACTGTGATGTGGGATATAAGAAGCAGGATATAAGTGCTATTGCTGTTACCCTTCCTTCCTTCCTACCTTCCTTCCTGCCTGCCTGCCTGCCTGCCTTCTCCTTTCCTTCTTTGATTTGTTTCCTTCCCCCCTCCCTTCCCAGTGGCTAGAATGCAGTATTGCAGGCTAACTCTGCCCACAGCCAGCAGTTCAATCCTGACTGGCCCCAGGTTGACTCCGCCTTCCATCCTTCTGAGGTTGGTAAAATGAGGAGTCAGATTGTTGGTGGGCAAATAGGCTGACTCTGTAAACTGCTCAGAGAGGGTTGTAAAGCTCTGTGAAGATGGATATTAGTCTGAGTGCTATTGCGAAGGAAGGAAGGAAGGAAGGAAGGAAGGAAGGAAGGAAGGAAGGAAGGAAGGAAGGAAGGAAGGAAGGAAGGAAGGAAGGAAGGAAGGAAGGAAGGATGGATGGAAGGAAGAAAGGATGGATGGATGGAAGGAAGGAAGGAAGGAAGGAAGGAAGGAAGGAAGGAAGAAGGAAGAAGGAAGAAAGGAAGGAAGGATGGATGGATGGATGGAAGGAAGGAAGGAAGGAAGGAAGAAAGGATGAATGGAAGGAAGGAAGGAAGGAAGGAAGGAAGAAGGATGGATGGATGGATGGAAGGAAGGATGGAAGGGATGGATGGAAGGAAGGAAGGAAGGAAGGATGAATGGAAAGAAGGAAGAAAGGAAATGAGAAGAAGGAAGGAAGCTGTGGTGGTGCACAGGAGTTCAATCTTGACGAAGTTCAACGTTAACTCAGCCTTCCGTCCTTCCAAGGTCGGTACAATGAGGACCCAAATTGTTGGGGGTGCAACAGGCTGACTCTGTCAACCCCTTAGAGCAGTGGTTGTCAACCTATTGGCTTTTGAAAGCCAATAGAAGAGACTCTCTTGAATAGAGTCTAATTCTATTGGCTTTCCAAAGCCAATAGGAATTGTCCAGGCTGTCTCTGCCCTGCTGAGCCCGCCAAAAGTCCCATTCTGCAAACGGGGCTGCACCAGTTGAGTAGTCCTCGACTTACGACCAGATGGGTAGTCCTTGACTTACGACCGGTTGGGGATCGCAGCATTAAAAAGGTTGAGAACCACTGCCTTAGAGAGGGCTGTACAAGCGCTGTGAAGCGGTATAGAAGCCTAAGTGCTATTATTATTGCTATTGCTATCGCATGACCCCGGGACGCTGCAACTGTCATAAATACAAGTCAGTGGCCAAGCATCTGAATTTTCATGACACGATCCCGGGGATGCTGCAATGGTCATGAGTGTGAAAACTGGTCATTATGTCACTTTTTCCAACGGTCACCAAACAAATGGCTGGGAGTCAAGGACCCCCAGTACGAAACTGTTCCTCTTAGGTCCTGTCTGACAACATGCCCCAGTTTGCGGGACCCGCAACATGCATCTCCTGCCAGACCTTCTTAAGATTAATATATATATATATATATTTAGAAAAAAGAAAAAAATAACCTTCTCAATATTTATCTGATGTTTTCTTAACCGCTCCAGATCTGTGGGAATGGCAACTTTAATAAACTTCTGGATGGCAGGCTCCAGGCGACGCAAATTAACTTTTTCTTCATCTTTAGACATGGTTGGTGGTTTAATCCAGCACGGGGTGGATCTTTTGTTACCTAGACACAATTTGAACGATGATTTAAAAATTAGTACAGTAGGAAATCACAGAGTCACAGAATTGGTAAGTACCTCAGAGATTATCTAGTCCAGGGGTCTTCAAACTTGGCCCTTTGATGACTTGTGGACTTCAACTCCCAGAATTCCTCAGCCAGGCACAGGGCCAAGTTTGAAGACCCCTTGATCTAGTCCAGGGGTAGGCAACCTTGGCTCTTTTATGACTCGTAGCTCAGGAATTCTGGGAGTTGAAGTCCACGAGTCATAAAATGGCCTAGGCCTAGTCCAGGGGTAGGCAACCTTGGCTCTTTTATGACTCATGGACTTCAACTCCCAGAATTCCTGAGCCAGCCATGCTGAGGGGAAAGGGAGAGGTTTCCAAGCTGAGCCAGGCTGGCTCAGGAATTCTGGGAGTTGAAGTCCACGAGTCATCAAGGGGGCTATGGTTCTACCATGCTTGCTGAGGAATTCTGGGAGTTGAAGTCCACGAGTCATAAAAGAGCCAAGGTTGCCTACCCCTGGTCTAGGAGGCTCACTGCTTAGAGCAGGACTTAGGACAGGGCTAGGCAACCTTGGCTCTTTTATGACTCGTGGACTTCAACTCCCAGAATTCCTGAGCCAGCCATGCTGAGGGGAAAGGGAGAGGTTTCCAAGCTGAGCCATGCTGGCTCAGGAATTCTGGGAGTTGAAGTCCACGAGTCATAAAAGAGCCACGGTTGCCTACCCCTGGTATAGGCCATCTCACAGCCACAGATATTCCTGATGGTGAGAACAATAAGCCAGTGGAACGACCTGCCTCCAGAAGTTGTGGATGCTCCATCGCTGGAGATGTTTAAGAAGAGACCGGACAGACATTTGTTTGGAATAGCATAGGGCTTCCTGCAGGAGCAGAGGGTTGGACTAGACGACCTCCAAGGTCCCTTTCCGGCACTGTAATTCTATTATTCTGTTCTGAGTCCTCCAGTGAAGTGAAACATGAAATGTTGTGAGGTATCTATTCCACTAGTCCTCACCTGAAAGAAATTCCTCCTGACATCTATTACTGCCCCCATTTCAGCCCTTTGTTCTAGGTCTTGCCCTCCCAGATAAGTACAGAACTAGTCCATCCTCTCCTTTCCTTGAAAACCATTTAGATATCCCCAAACTGCCAACATCTGTCCCCCCAAATGTCCCTTCTGCGGCTAACCTACCCAGGTCTTTTCCCTTTTCTTCAAAGGACCCGTTTCCAGGTCCTTCCCGCTCTTGAGGACCTTCGCTGACCTCCCTCCAGTTGGTTAGCGTCCTTTCTGCACTGCAGTGTCCGGCGTCCGGTGTTCCGAGTAAAACCTGGCCCGAAAAGAGCAGAACGGGAGAATTATTCCAAAGATCTGGACTCTACAATTTCTCTTCGTAGATCCTTAAATAACGTTTAAAAGATCCACTGCATGGCAGGCTCGCTAGAGCTGGTTCAGTCTCATCCCCAAATTTCATGACAAGATTTTGGACAACAAGAAAGAAACAACGGACAAGGATTATTCGTAACTCAGGGTGGAACTGTGGGGTAGTTGGTGCTCTCTGAGCTTGTTTTGGTTCCTCGCAGAAGTTTCATTACCCAAACTAGATCATATCATTGAAAGGGGGGGGAGGTCGAGGAGGACGAGGACAACAACTGTGGGGTCCTTGGTGCTCTCTGAGCTGGATGGTTTTCTTGCAGACGTTTCATGACCCAACTAGGTAACATCATCAGTGCTAGAAGGGAGGGGGATTTGCAGAGATGATGGAGGAGGAGGAGGAGGAGGAGGAGGAGGAGGAGGAGTAATGTGGGGTCCTTGGTGCTCTCTGAGCTGAGTGGTTTTCTTGCAGACGTTTCATGACCCAACTAGGTAATATCATCAGTGCTAGAAGGGAGGGGGATTTGCAGAGATGGAAGAGGAGGAGGAGGAGTAAGAGGAGGAATGTGGGGTCCTTGATGCTCTCTGAGCTGGGTGGTTTTCTTGCAGACGTTTCATGACCCAACTAGGTAACATTATCCAGCCTAGAAAGGAATGGGGGTGGGGGGAGGAGGAGGACTGTGGGGTCCTTAGTGCTCTGAGCTGGGTTCTTTTCTTGCAGACATTTCATTACCCAAGTAGGAAACATCATCAGTGCTAGAAGGGAAGGGGGTTGGGGGAGAGGAGGAGGAGGACGAGGAGGACAACAACTGTGGGGTCCTTGGTGCTCTCTGAGCTGGGTGGTTCATCCAGGCTAGAAAGAAATGGGGTGGGGTGGGAGGAGGAGGAGGACAATAATTGTGAAGTCCTTGCTGCTGAGCTGGGCTGTTTTCTTGCAGACGTTTCATGACCCAACTAGGGAACATCATCAGTGACAGAAGGGAGGAGGAGGAGGAGGAGGAGGAGGAGGAGGAGGAAGAAGAATGTGCGGTCGTTGCTCTCTGATCTGGGTTGTTTTCTTGCAGATATTTTATGACCCAACTAGGTAACATTATCAGCACTAGTAGCAAGTGGGGTTTGTGAGAAGGAGGAGGAGGAGAAGGGGAGAGGAGAAAGAGGAAGGGGAAGAGTATGGGGTCCTTGATACTCTCTGAGCTGGGTGGTTTTCATGACCCTACTAGGTAACATCATCAGTGCCAGAAAAGAAGGGGGGGTTGCGTAGGGGAGGACTTTGGGCTCACCGATGCTCTCCGAGCTTGGCGGTTTTCTTGCAGACATTTCCTGACCCATCGAGAGAGGATCAGCGCTAGAAGGGAAATAGATTGGGGGGAGGAGGAGGAGGAGGACTGTGGGGCCCTTGGGGTCCTCTTGGCTATTTCCTTACAGACTTTCATGACCCCACTAGGTAACGCCATCAGTGCTGGGAGTGGGTGTTAGGGGGAGAGGAAAAGGAGGGAGCCGACTTTGGGCTGACTGATGCTCTCTGGGCTTAGTTGTTTTCTCCCAGACGTTTAGCAAAGCTACAGTGTATTCAATGGACTCTCCGGCTGGGACTATTATTTTATGTTTTGCTCCATTTTTAATTGTGGTTTTTGGACAGTTGTATGTGATTGCCTGGGTGTGTGTTTGGTTTTTTTTTTAACCCTTTCTGTTTGTTGTGAGCTGCCCAGAATAAATAGTGAATACACCCAATAAAGCAAAAATATCAAAACCCAGAAATCAAAGCGCTAAAGCCCCCACCGGGCAAGGGCTGCTGCAGCGCCCGGGCCTCTTTCTGCCTGCCGGGCTCCAACCTGGGATCTCCTGGTGGTCTCCCTTCCCAGCCCCGCTTCCCTTCCTGACCGGCTAAGGGGATCCGGCGCGGGGGGGGCTCCCTATCCCGCGGCACACCGGCCGCCTCTGCCTAGGAGGGGGGGACTACAAATCCTCCCCCCCAACCCCTCCCCCTGGGTGAGGGTGATGGGAGTTGTAGTCCCACACCTCTAGGGTGGGCGAATCTCCCCTTCCCTCTCCGGACTCACCTCGCCTCCGCCTCCTCGTCCTTCCCCCGGCGGCCCCTCCGGCTGCGGCCCCGCTTCGCCCTCCCCCTCCCCAAATTGCCTCCAACCCGGAAGAAAGAGAGGAAATCAACAAGAAAAGGCGGCGGCCCCCTCCTCGGACCATAGAGATCCCCCAGAGCGTCGCTTCCACCAGCCGGAGGCGGAATTTCCGGTGCGCGTGAGCTGCTCCGCCCCTTAGCCTGAGCACGTGATACTCAGCTGGGAAGATGGAGACATAATAAAGGGATAGAGAATAAAGCGAGATAAAGGAGAGAGACATAATGAATGGAATCGAGAGATAGATGCAGAGATAGTTACAGAGATATAGATGGATGGATGGACAAAGAGATAGATAATAAACCTAGATATATTAGATAATGAATGAATGAATGAATGAATGAATGAATGAATGAATGAATGAAAGATACAGATAATTACAGAGATATGGATGGATGGATGGATGGATAGATAGATAGATGGGCGTAAAGATATAGATAATAAAGCTAGATAAAGGATATATTAGATAGATAACAGATGGATGAATTAACGATAGATATAGATTGTTACAGAGATATGGATGGATGGACAAAGAGATAGATAATAAACCTAGATATATTAGATAATGAATGAATGAATGAATGAATGAAAGATACAGATAATTACAGAGATATGGATGGATAGATAGATGAGCGTAAAGATATAGATAATAAAGCTAGATAAAGGATATATTAGATAACAGATGGATGAATTAATGATAGATATAGATTGTTACAGAGATATGGATAGATGGATGGACAAAGAGATAATAAAGCTAGATAAAGGATATATTAGATAATAGATGAATGAATGAAAGAAAAAGATACACAGAGTTATGGATAGATGGACATAAAGGGATAGATAATAAAGCTAGATAAAGGATAGATAGATAATAGATGAATGAATGATAGACAGAGTTACAGAGATATGGATGATTGGATGGACATAAAGGGATAGATAAAGCTAGATAAAGGATACATTAGATAATAGAATGAATGAATGGATAGATACAGAGATGCAGAGATAGTTACAGAGATATAGATGGATGGATAAAGATAGATAATAAAGCTAGATAAAGGATATATTAGATAATAGATAAATAATGAATGAATGAAGAATGGAAAAAGATCAAAGATGCAGAAATACAGAGATAGTTACAGAGGTAGATGGATGGATGGATAAAGATAGATAATAAAGCTAGATAAAGGATATATTAGATAATAGATAAATAATGAATGAATGAATGAAGAATGGAAAAAGATCAAAGATGCAGAAATACGGAGATAGTTACAGAGATAGATGGATGGACAAAGAGATAGATGATAAAGCTAGATAAAGGATATATTACATAGATAATGAATGAATGATAAGATAATTACAGAGATATGGATGATTGGATGGACATAAAGGGATAGATAATAAAGCTGGATAAAGGATATATTAGAGGAAGGAAGGAAGGAATGATACAGAGATACAGCTACTTAAGGATTTGGATGGATGGACATAAAGGGATAGATAATGAAGCTAGATAAAGGATATATGAGATAGATAATAGATGAATGAGAGAGAGAGAGAGAGAGAAAGAGTGAGTGCAAAGGCGATAAATGATAGTTTGATAGATAATATATTGCTCATAATCTCCAGGGACTTTCCTTGGCTAGAAAAGGTGTTGAACAGACCCTGCCTCCCCCCAATCCTGATCCAGCACCTTCACCTCTACCTGCCTCAGGAAAAGCCGGACGTCCTTTTCCTATTTAGTTCGTTCTCCAAACAAGGAGAAACGGTCAGCAATGGAGAAACCCAGAAAGAACGGAGAACCAGAACAGGAGGAAGAACACCCAAAGGTGCTTTTTTTAAAAAAAAAAAAAAAAAGGCAACTGGACTTTCTTGGTTCTTCCTTGAAGACGTTTTGCTCCTCTTTCCAGGAAGCTTCTTCCGTTCTGAAGTTGTATAGTTGTATATTCTGAAGACCCGGATGAGAAGCAAAACATTTACCAGGAGAAAAAAAACCAAGAAACTCCAGTTGCCTTTTGGAAAAAGCGCCTTGGGGACGACCCTGGCCTGGAGAATGGAGAATCTCCAGAGACAGAGGAAGAAAACTAACTGGGAAAAGCAAGGTGGAACAGTTAAGATGGCCGTGGCAGGGCAAGGGTGCAGGTGGACGCTCATGTGGTCAGTGTTTCTCTACCTCAGCAACTTTAGGCTGGGTGGACTTCAACTGCCAGATGTCATGGTTCCGACAGAGGAAACTCTTCAAAAGAACTTCGAGGCATTGTTTACCTTAAAGGGTCTTTTATTCGAGTAGCATAATATCGGCACATAATAATAATAATAATAATAATAATAAAGTTGGAAGGGACCTTGGAGGTCATCTAGTCCAACACCCTGCTCAGGCAGGAGACCCTATACCATTTCAGAGAAATGTCTGTCCAGTCTTTTCTCAAAAACTCCCAGTGTTGGAGCATTCACCACTTCTGGAGGCAGGTGGTTCCACTGGTTAATTGTTCTGTCAGGAAGTTTCTCCTTAGTTCCAGGTTGCTTCTTTCCTTGATTACCTAATCGAAGCCAAAAACTGAATTCCCTGGGCACTTAGTATCAAAGCACAATTCCTTCCTCCAATACAGTCATAAATCACATTCCCCAATTAGCTTGAAGCGTGGGCTTCCTCTCCAGCTCTCCAGCCCGCCAATTCTTTATCAGCTCTGATTTCAACAACTTTGATTCTCACCGTAGGTTCAGTGTTGTTATGTCTAGCTCAGTGATGGCGAATCTTTTAGAGACCGAGTGCCCAAAACCCAGCCTGCCCCCGCTCCACCCACCTGCACCCGCCCTCACCCTGCCCACCCTCAGATCACCCAGGTGGCCCTGCAGTGCCATGTTAGCCACGCCCTCTGCCCGCACCCCACAGCATCATCTGCTGCCCAGCTGCCATGTGCTTGGCTGAGCTGCTCCGCGCAGGCTGCACCCGGGGGTGACTCTCCTCCAGGGGGGCTGCTGGTGTGGAGGGGGCTGCGGGGAGAGGGGGGCTGGGATGACGGCGTGTGTGCGTGCCCACATAGAGGGCTAGGAGTGCCACCTCTGGCACTCATGCCATAGGTTCGCCACCACTGGTCTAGCTGGACTCTCAATTCACATCCCCCCCCCTCCCAGCATCATCTAACTCAGTGATTCTCAACCTTCCTAATGCTGTGACCCTTTAATACAGTTCCTCATGTTGTGCTGACCCCCAACCCTAAGGGCTCTCCAAGCACGCACCAACGCCGCCCACTCACCCGCCGCGCCCGGGGTTCAGCATGCCTTGCCCGTCCTCACCTCACTTCCTAAGGTCGCCAGCCTGCCTGGCTCCAGCTGGCCGGGGAGGGGGGGCAGGAAGGCTGCTCCGCCGGCTTTGCCCAGCATGGTTGGAGTAGCACCCAGGTGGGGAGAGGGAGAACGAGAGAGAGAGAGAGCCAAGAGGGCGACACCGCCGGCAGAGCTTAGTTCAGCCTCCTCCATGGAAAGGGCCGCAAAGCAGCGCAGCCTCCCTTAGGAGATGCTCGACGGAAACGAATCCGGCGCTGCAACGGCCCCCAGCTCGAAGCCGTGCGGACACGGGTAGAGGAGCTGTGTCTCGGTTCCTAAGACCATCAGAAATACTATACGTGTTTTCCGATGGTCTTAGGCGACCCCTGTGAAAGAGTTGTTTGAACCTCAAAGGGGTCACGACCCACAGGTTGAGGACCGCTGATCTAACTCTAAAAACGAAAGGAAAAAGATGGCTACATTTCCCTCTGTTGTCAATGTAAAAACATCCGACGTTAGCAGCGTTGACACCAGAATTCCCCAGCCAGCAATCCTGGGAGTTGCTATCCACAGTTTAAACTTGTGGAGACTGAGCAACACTACACTCCAAGGCCAAATGGTGCAACGGCAGTACTAAACCAGCGTTAGGGAGATGGTACAAACACCATTCCTTGGGCTTCACAGACGATAACATTATTACAGGTTGTCCTCGGCTTACGGCCACAACCGAGGCCAATGTTTCTGTCGCTAAGCAAGATGTTCGTTAAGTGAATTTCACCCCATCTTGTGACCTGTCTTGTCACAGTTGCTAAGGGAATCACTGCAGTTGTTAAGTAACTCGGTTGAGTTGCTTAAGTGGATTCAGCTTCCCTTGTTGGATTGGCTTGTCGGAAGGTCGCAAAAGGGGATCATGTGACACACACACACACATGGGACACCGCGACTGTCATAAATACAAGTCATTGCCAAGCAGCTGAATTTTGATCACGTGACCAAAAGGGGAGGCTGCAAGCAACGGTCGTAAGTGTGAAAAACCATCATAAGTCACTTTTTTCTCTCATAACTTTCAACGGTCACTAAATGAACTGTTGTAAGCTGAGGGAAGTTAGCCCAGAGAAGGAAATATTAAAAGGGCAGAAAAATATATTTTTCCTCAAAAGGATTTTTTAAAAAACCAAACCTGGCCCCAAATCTCTCTCTCTACCCCAAGCAACACTTTAGCCCCATACAAATGCAGATGCAAAACCATCAGAAAGTTGGAGCCAGAGCAATCAAGAAGACAAAAGAGAAGATCTGCATACCCCACCCAAACTCTAGGAGTCAATAGCCCCATCCCCTGGGAAGCAGGATATGATAATAGGATTAAACCACAGATATCAAGGCCTAGAAAAACACTCAGAAATAGCCTCAAGGTTTATGCCACAGGAACAGGAAACTATTCCAAACAAGGCTAGAGGGGGTATAAAAACCCTACTGCCCATGTGCTCAACCTCTTTTTCTTCTCTTCTGCTCTTTCCGGCAAGGACCATCTTTCTGCTTCTTCAATAAACTGTAACCTTCTTCCCAAAGCAGTCTCCATGTTGCCTATTTATTCCCTGCTTGGATGAACCAGGATGAAGACTTCTCACAAAGCCGAGGACTATCTGTAGTTCAGAGCTCTGCCTGGGTTGTTACTGAAGGCTTTCAAGGTGCCTCCAGGTGCATTCTGGTTTTGGTTTTTGTTTTACTTCCACCTAGGCCAGAGGTAGGCAACTTGGGCTCTTTTATGACTCGTGGACTTCAACTCCCAGAATTCCTGAGCCAGCCATGCTGAAGGGAAAAGGAGAGGTTTCCAAGCTGAGCCAGGCTGGCTCAGGAATTCTGGGAGTTGAAGTCCACAAGTCATGAAGCAGCCTAGGCCAGAGGCAGGCCACCTTGGCTCTTTTATGACTCGTGGACTTCAACTCCCAGAATTCCTGAGCCAGCCATGATGAGGGGAAAGAGAGAGGTTTCCAAGCTGAGCCATGTTGGCTCAGGAATTCTGGGAGTTGAAGTCCACCAGTCATCAAGGGAGCCATAATTCCCCATGCTGGCTCAGGAATTCTGGGAGTTGAAGTCCACGAGTCATGAGGTGGCCATAGTTCCTCCATGCTGGCTCAGGAATTCTGGGAGTTGAAGTCCACCAGTCATAAAAGAGCCAAGGTTGCCTACCCCTGACCTAGGACAATCAAGAACATACAAGGGGGGGGTGCATTCCCCTTGACTGCCTTCAAGATGTTGAATAAGCCAGCATCACCACTAATATGGAAATATAGGGGCTTATAGTCCCCAAAACCTGGACGATGCCAAACCCTAATTTGTTTGCAGAGGGAAAACTGTGGTGTGATGTGTTTCCTCCCTTCTTTCCCCCCTTTACTGTATTGTAACAGAATAACAGAGCTGGAAGGGACCTTGGAGGTCTTCTAGTCCAACCCCCTCCCCTGCTCAAGCAGGAGACCCTTGCAGAATAACAGAATTGGAAGGGACCTTGGAGGTCATCTAGTCCAACCCCCTGCTCAGGCAGGAAACCCTATTCCATTTCAGACAAATGGCTGTCCAGTCTCTTCTTCAAATCCTCCAGTGTTGTGTCATTTTTGCCTTTTTATTTTTGCAATTTGAACTCCTCATTTTTTAAAACGAGTATTTTTTTTCCAAACATAATACCGTACTTAAGATTTGCTTTTTTTAATTTGATTAAACTCACGCAAAAAATTCCACAACAAGGTAAAACGTTAGCAGTCCTGCCTTCTTAGAAATGAGGCCTTTGGGTTTATTAATATTTTTTAAAACCGAATAGTGAGAAATATGGAAGTTATAAGATTGTTTCTGGCTTTGGGGGGGGTGTGTGGGCATTACGAGATTTAGAAGCGCAGGCTAAAAGTGAAAACGTTTGATATTTACGTATACTCTCTCTCTCTCTCTTTTTCTTCCAAAGCTTCCAGTTGCATTAAAGATATCCTGATTGTTCCCATTTATCTACAGGTTTTTATTCTCGATCTATTTTACAGCAACCGCAGAATCGACTTATTCAATATCTTCTGGTCTGACAGGATGTGGTAACGGTATAATTGATTTCTTCTCTTTATCTCTTGACAGGGCTTTCCTCATGTCTGTAAAAAAAAAAAAGGGAACAAAATACAAATTAGTAACACAACCTGCAATTTATAAAGTCCAGGGCAACTGCAAGAGCTATCAACCCTCTGGAATTTATTTATTTATTTATTTAATTTTATTTATATGCCGCCCAATCCCAAAGGACTCAGGGCGGCGTACAAAATTAAAACAATCATCTAAGAATAAAACAATAAAATAATACAATCATACCACAAGTCCGATCATATCCCGCCCCCCCCGAATGAGATTTTCCTCAAGCCATCCACACCATTTCCATCCTGAGGAGGTTCAGGGAGTTATTAAAGACCTGACCCCGGGGTAATCCCCAACTTACGACCAAATTGAGCTCAAAATTCCGGCTGCTAAGCAAAATTCAGGATACATTTGCCCCACATTATGACTCTTGCCACAGTTAAGTGCAGTTTGTTTAGTGACGTGGTTGTTCAGTGACTCTGCTTGTCAGAAGGTCACAAAAAGGGATCACCTGACCCCTGGGATCCTGCCACCCGTCATAAATACGAGTCGGTTGCCAAGCGTCTGAATTTAGACCACAGGGACACTGCCGTGGTCGTAAGGGTGAAAACCAGACCTAAGTCCGGTTTTTCAGTGCTGTTGTAACTTTGAACAGTCGCTAAGCGAACCGTTGTAAGTCGGGGACCACCTCTGTGTCTTACTACTTGTGGGTTCCATGAAGAGTTATAGGAGAGGTGCTCAAAACTCAACATCTGGAGTAAAATTGAATATGGCATGATATTATTATCCATTTCCCACCAATTCTGTGCTGGTCTGACAAGCTCATTTTTTTCCCCGTATCTGTTCTGCCCCTCAACTGCCATTTGATTTATCTTTCTGGAAATTTGAATTATATCAGTGTTTCTCAACCTTGACAATTTTAAGGCATGTGGACTTCAACTCCCAGAATTCCACAGCCAGCAATGCTGGCTGTGGAATTCTGGGAGTTGAAGTCCACATGCCTTAAAATTGTCAAGGTTGAGAAACACTGTTATAGATAAATGTATATATATGGAATTCTGTGCTAAGTTTAGACCCCTGGCTTTAAGCTATTTATCAAAATATAAAATGTAAGAGATATATAGTTCATCGTTTATTATAGTTTATTCTTGTACTTTTACATAATAAGTTCATTACTATCGTTTTTACTGTTAACCGTTTTGTTTATTAATACAGTTTATAGGTGACAGGTGAACAATTTGTTAAGTAGCTTTCGTAGCTTAACAATTTGACCTTTCTTTGGCCTGTTTCGCAGGAGGTGGGAAACTAAAATTATTATATTATGCCAATCAGCATTCAACGATGGAGGACGTTAGGTGTTTGTTTTAGAGGTTTTTTTTTAAGACACGTTTTTGCTAATGTCTTTTTTTGTTGTATTTTTTTCTTTTGTGTTTTGTAATATTTTGGTCCTTTGTACTTTAATCTTTTTTGAATAAATTAAACCTTTTGAAAACAAAAAAAAGAAATGTATAGTTTGGCAGGAATTTTTTCTGCATAAGAATGTTAACCAATACAGTAGAAATAAAGACATTTTTAAAAATTGGAATTGATGTCATTCCTCTGTAGGAGACGAACAGGCTGAGCTGGATGGCGGGGTTAAACGGGTCATCAGTTTGGAATCTTTGCGATCTCACAAAAGAATAACCACCAGCCCCCCCCAAATCCCCCTTATCTAGCAGCAATTTTGTTTGTTGTCACTGTGAGTGTGGTGGGGGGGCAAGGAGGGAGGCTCAGCCAACCTCATTGTATACATGTTGTACTTTGATAATAAAGGTTCATTCATTCATTTAGCTTTGACTGTTAGTTAACCAGGTTCTTGTGTGTAAGTAGCAACAATAAACTCTCCGGTGCTTTGAAGTGAGCAAGTGTTCCTAGTTCTTTACACCCAACATCGTTTTTATCCCAAATACCCTTTAGCGCTGAAAATCCACACACTTACCATATGCATCTTCATCCGGTTCTCCACTGCTGGCTGAGTAGTACTCTAACACTGTTCTGTACACACTGTAGCCCAGTTGCTTGTACATGTTCACTGCAACCTGATTGGATACTCTCACAAAGAGATCCACAAAAAATCCACCCTTTCTTCACCGAGAAAGAAAAACAGAAGGTTAAGGAGACAGTCAGAGCAACATTAAGATTACACATTGTTATATGAAAAAAAGTACAGTGCTACGTAAATGTCAAACTGGATCTGCTTTTGCGCAGATAAGAATTGTAGGTAGATTCCCTCGCTAGAAAACAATTGGATTAATGTTCTCTTTTTTTTTGTCTTTTATCGGGGTGACTGAGTGGAGCTGAGCATTTGCTGGCTGGGTGCCCTTCCTGACGCCTATTCGGAGTTCGCAGCAGATATTTCCTCGTTGGGCCCAGAGAGAAACATCTGTCGCTGCCTGAGATTGAATTCTTAACCTTCCGAGTGGGAAGCCAGCATCTTCGCCTCTAGGCCACTACGCTGCTCGCAATTAATGTTTTAATGAATGTTCTCCTATATTCTGGCTTAAAATACAAAAAAAAAAAATACAAGGAAAAATTAAGAGCACTCAAGTTACAATGAGAAGTAATCTATGTCTGCACATTTCACATGAATATGTTTTTTTATTACAATTAGCTCTTATCATGAACGGTCATTTTTCTTATTGCTATAAAATCCACCCATAAATGCAAAGATTCACCAGCTCTTTTACACTCAAAAGCACTTTGGCCTACTGTATTATTTAAACTTGCTTTCTGCAACTATGTAATTGTTTAAATGATTGAAAACGATGCTCTATCTATCTATCTATCTATCTGTCTGTCTGTCTAGCTATCTATCTCTATCTATCTATCTATCTATCTATCTATCTATCTATCTATCTATCTATCTATTCATCTATCTACCTACCTATATTTCTATCTGTCTCTCTCTATTATCTCTCTCTCTCTCTAATCTCTATTATTTCTATCTAACTATATCTATCTTTCGATCTCTCTCCCTAATCTATTTATTTATATCTGTACCTCTCTCTAATCTATCTATCTATCTATCTATCTATCTATCTATCTATCTATCTATCTATCTATCTATCTAATCTACCTACCTACCTAATTATATTTCTGTCTCTCTAATCTCTGTCTATCTAATCTATCTACCTACCTACCTACCTAATTATATTTGTCTCTCTAATCTGTCTATCTATCTCTATCTCTATCTGTATCTCTAATATCTGTCTAATCTACCTACCTATCTACCTACCTCTATCTACCTACCTATCTACCTACCTAATTATATTTCTGTCTCTCTAATCTATCTGTCTCTGTCTGTCTATCTATCTATCTATGTACCTACCAACCTACCTAATTATATTTGTCTCTCTAATCTGTCTATCTATCTCTATCTATATCTGTATCTCTAATATCTGTCTAATCCAGTGGTTCTCAACCTTTCTAATGCCACCACCCCATAATACAGTTCCCCATGTTGTGGTGACCCCCAACCACTTATACATCACCGGGTACCAGGGGCGTGGCCAAAGAAAAGGGGGAAAAAATGGCGGACAACCTTGTTTGCCGACCCCCGTGAAATGGTCGTTCGACCCCAAATGGGGTCCCGACCCACAGGTTGAGAACCACTGGTCTAATCTAACTACCTATCTACCTACCTCTATCTATCTGTCTATCTATCTATCTATCTATCTATCTATCTATCTATCTATCTATCTATCTATCTATCTATCTATCTATCTATTCTATTCTATTCTATCCTTATGCCATCATCTATTTTTAAGAATCCCACAGAACTCCCAAGCTGCAGCATTAAAAACAAAATACGACTGTCCTCCAGATTTTTGTGATCTCTTTCTGTCCGATTCCAAAGTAACCAGACCAGCTCCCTAAACTGAACGTTGGTAATGAGGATTTTGCTCCAGTCCACCCTTCCCTGAGGGCTCCGCCGGTATGTTCGCTCACAAAACCACCCCTACCTTTCGGAGATTTCCTCCAGCAGCTCCATCAGTTTAGCAGCCAGCCCCAACCGGCGGAACTCGGGGGCCACCGAGAGCGCGGTGACGTGGCCATGCCACTCTTCCCTGGCCACGGATCCTTCAGCTTTTCCCATGACTGCAAAGAAAAGATCATCTGACAGAAAAGCTGCGGCCGATCTTTATTTCGGAGCAGTTCTTTAGCAGTTTGTTATTCCAGCAGAGAGGAAAAAAAGACATTTCACTACAGATGCACCCTAAGGAAACATGTCTCAAGTTCACAGCCAAAGCGCCAATGATACAGCTAGTCCTCAGTTAACAACAGTTTACTTAGGGATGGTTCAAAGTTACGACGGCACTGAAAAAAAGGGACTTACGACCGTTTTTCCCACCTATGACCTTTGTGGTCTCCACGATCGTGTGATCAAAATTCGGACACTTGGCAACTGGCTTGTACTTATGACGGTTGCAGCGTCCCAGGGTCATGTGACCCCCCTCTTGCAACCTTCTGGCAAGCAAAGTCAGTGGGGGAAGCCGGATTCACTTAACAACCGTGTCATTCATTTAACTGCAGTGATTACTTAACAACGGTGGGAAGGTGATAAAAGGAGGCAAAATTCGCTTCAATTGTCTTGCTTAGCAACGGAAATCTGGGGCTCAACTGTGGTCATAAGTTAAGGACAACCTATATGTTATTGTTTGAAAATCTTCATTAAAATTGCAGTCCACGTCGTCAGTGGGATCTTTGTAACTGATCAAAAGCTTCAGTTATCGCCAGCCCATAGCTTAGTCCTCGACTTACGGTCCATTGCTTAGCAACTGTGCAAAATTGGGACACCCCCCCCAAAAGGGGAATGTTGACCTGGATTTAAAGTCCTAATGTCCACTTCCCCTTTTGTGTGCTTCGCAACCAGCCTGGATTTGCAGCATCCTGGGATCACGTGACCACAATTAATGACATTTTTTTCTTCCTGTCACTGGCACTTGCAGGATCTGGCAAATACTTCCCCTTAATGACCACTGTGTTCACTTTACAATTGCCAGGTTCGCTTAACGACTACCCCCCCAAAAAGGTTGTAAAATCGGGCACAACCCAAATCATGGGTTCACTCCATTAGTCGTTGCTCAAAAACAGGGATAGGCAATCTTGGCTCTTTTATGACTGGTGGACTTCAACTCCCAGAATTCCTGAGCCAGCAAGGGGGAACCATGTCCCCTTTATGACTTGTGGACTTCAACTCCCAGAATTCCTGAGCCAGCATGAGGGAAACTTTGGCCCCTTCATGACTTGTGAACTTCAACTCCCAGAATTCCTGAGCCAGCATGGGGGAACCATGTCACCTTCATAACTTGTGAACTTCAACTCCCAGAATTCCTGAGCCAGCATGGGGGAACTATGGCCCCCCTCATGACTCGTGGACTTCAACTCCCAGAATCCCTGAGCCAGCATGGGGGGAACTATGGCCCCCTTCATGACTCGTGGACTTCAACTCCCAGAGTTCCTGAGCCAGCATGGGGGAACTATGGCCCCCCTCATGACTGGTGGACTTCAACTCCCAGAATTCCTGAGCCAGCCTGGCTCAGCTTGGAAACTTCTTCCTTTCCCCTCAGCATGGCTGGCTCAGGAATTCTGGGAGTTGAAGTCCACCAGTCAGAAAAGAGCCAAGGTTGCCTACCCTGGTCAAGGAATACCTGTATGTTCAGGTCTGAAGAGTCCAGACAGAAAAAAAGAAAGACACTCTAGTGTACTCACTGTAGCCCATCAGCTCTCCCCCGGGGGCTTCTGCCACAATGAAGTACTCTGGCCAGTGAGCCAAGTACTGCAAGTAAAATGGAATTCCATACTATGAAGGGTTTTATGTTAAGGAAAGTTCATCTCGACCAATGGGGCATTCAAGAAGAAACTATGCATCACCAAAAAACAAAACATGAACCACCTGCCTGCAGAAGCGGTGAATGCTCCAACACTGGAAGTTTTTAAAAAGAAACTGGACAGGCATTTGTCTGAAATGGTGTAGGGTTTCCTACCTGAGCAGGGGGTTAGACTAGATGACCTCCAAGGTCCCTTCCAACTTTATTATTATTATTATGGATGATCGCACAGTCAGCCAGATGTTCAGACTGGATTTGGCATTTTGTCTACCTCTCGAGTCCTTACCCAGGACCTGGGATAGGCAGATGTGGATGTTTGATGGTATTACAGGTATCGTCGCAGGATGGAAGCAGTTCCTAGTAAGGTATTATTATTATTATTAATAATAATAATAATATGAGAATCACTCCACAACTCCACTAGTTCTGCCTGTTAGCAACACCCTCATGATCAACCTATGAAAGAAGCCATTGCATTCCAGAATGTTAAATAGGCAACTACAGATTAAGCTGTTGTTCCCATACTGGGTGTGCTTCTTCCATGGTTTCTCTATTATATTCCCACGATCAAAATCCACAGAGAGAAACACCTGCAGGGTGTTGGGGAGTCACTGCAACTCCTAAATAATGTACGCAAAGATCCCAGCTAGGAACATTAACGTCTTCAATCCGAAGTTTTAAAAAGATACAGTCTCCGTCAGGGGATCCAAGTTGCTGTGGAAAACAAGAACAACAATATAAATTAGAAGGACCAGGGGGAACACAATAGCAGCATTCCAGTATTTGAGGGGCTGACCCAAAGAAGAGGGGGGGCAACCTATTCTCCAAAGCACCTGAAGGCAGGACAAGAAGCTAGGGATGGGAACCTATCAAGGAGAGAAGCAACCTGGAATTAAGGAGAAACTTCCTGACAGTTAGAACAATGAACCAGTGGAACAACCTGCCTCCAGAACCTGTGAGTGCTACAGCACTGGAAGTTTTTAAGAAGAGACTGGACAGCCATTTGTCCGAAATGGTATAGGGCAGGGGTAGGCAACCTTGGCTCTTGTATGACTCATGGACTTCAACTCCCAGCATTCCTGAACCAGCCATGCTGACTCAGGAATGCTGGGAGTTGAAGTCCGTGAGTCATAAAAGAGCCAAGGTTGCCTACCCTTGGTATAGGGTTTCCTGCCTGAGCAGGGGGTTGGACTTGATGACCTCCAAGGTCCCTTCCAACTTTTTATTATTATTATTATTATTATTATTAGTAGTAGTAGTAGTAGTAGTAGTAGTAGTAGTAGTAGTAGTAGTAGTAGTAGTAATAGTAGTAGTATACTCCCAGATTTCCTCAGCCAGGCACACATGGGCTACTCCCATGCCTGTTTTTTGTGTTCGTATATTGTGTGTGTGCAAATACATAAATAAAAAAGGGAAATCTTCCGGATGATAAAATTCGCTCGAGGTTTTCAAGATGTAGCTGGGTGGCCACCTCTCATGAAGGGTTTAACTGGTCTCTGCACAATACAAAGGGTTGGACTAGATCAGTGGTTCTCAACCTTTTTAATGCTGCGACCCCCAACCGGTCGTAAGTCGAGAACTACTCAAACGGTCGTAAGTCGAGGACTACTCAACTGGTGCAGCCCCGTTTGCAGACTGGGACTTTTGGCGGGCTCAGCAGGGCAGAGACAGCCTGGACAATTCCTATTGGCTTTGGAAAGCCAATAGAATTAGACTCTGTTCAAGAGAGTCTATTCTATTGGCTTTCAAAAGCCAAGAGAATAAAAGGGAGGAGCACAGCTAAGGAAAAGGGGGAAAAAATGGCGGACTGCGTTGTTTGGCGACCCCCGTGAAATGGTCGTTCGACCCCAAATGGGGTCCCGACCCACAGGTGGAGAATCACTGGGCTAGATGATCTCATGCTCCTTTCCAACTCCATCATTCTAGGATTGCCTCATAGCCAACGACAGGGTTAGGGTGTTTGGAAAAGCTGGGTTTTTTTTTTTTTTGTTAAAGCAAAAACAAGAAGGGCCACAGGTGCGATTTCCTTCTCCACCCTTCGGCCCATCCACACCCTCCTCAAAAGCTGACATGACTCTATGAGATTGTAGCTATTTAAGAAATTAAAATACACTGTGTTATATCCAAACTCCACTCCGGGAAACAGGACGAGTGAGTTGAAATAGAGTGGAAACTGTCGTTCACACTTCAAGAAATAAGCAATGTGAGCCATTCAAGGGAACACCGCCCACTTGTCACAAGCAAGAGGCGGTGGATAGGGGGAAAGCATATAAATTTAATCAATAAATAAGGAAAAAATAAAGCAGGCCCTTCTTTAAATTCTAGAAAGCTCCTCATAGAAACATAGTAACCTAATGGCAGAAAAAGGCCTAGTTTTCCACGGAAACTCCCCTTGGAGTTTGTTGGGTTTTCTTTTTTATAATTATTATTTTTATACTTTATGTATGTATAGTATATATTTATGTTTATAAATATAATGATAAATGTACTGTAATATATATACATAGATATATAGATATAGGTAGGTAGGTAGGTAGGTAGGTAGATGGATAGATAGATAGATAGATAGATAGATAGATAGATAGATAGATAGATAGATAGATAGATATAGATATAGATATATTTGTAAAAAAGACATACTGATCTCCGGGACAGAGAATTTTATTATGCATAATAAAATTATTATGCATAATAAAATTATCTGTCCCGGAGATCAGTATGTCTTCTTTACAAATAAATATACCTGGGACTCAGATTTTTACAGTTGCGACTGCTGCCTGTGGATGGCTCTAGATTGAGCTGATACAGGCAAAAGATTTCTTTCTCCCATATATATATATGTATGTATATATATATATATATATATATATATATATATATATATATATATATATATATATATATATATATATATATATATATATATATATATATATATATATATATATATATATGATTGGAAATAAAAACAAAAACATGACTCTTGGGAATATTCATGTTAGTCAAATAGTAATGATCACCAAGAGAGTATCTATAAAAATAGAATTTTAATCCACCGAGCTTTCGTCAAACACAATTGACATCGTCAGGGTTAAAAGGTAAGCGCCGGGGGAGAGTCTTATATACAGCTGTTTAATGTCTGCTTCCGGCTCCTGGAGCGTGTCATAGGCCCCAGCTGATCGGGTTGGATCTCCAGCCTACATCCCACATTACTAGTCTGCATTCTGTCATAAGTTGTTTCAGAGTTGGGAGTCCAGATCTTTTTGCCTTCCTTACTCATAGCCTCCCCTCCACCACCATCCCACACACGACTTCCCTCTACAGGTGGGGGTGGGCAATTATCACTTTCAGTATCCTTACAAGCCTCACGGCGCTTACCTTTTAACCCTGACGATGTCAATTGTGTTTGACGAAAGCTCGGTGGATTAAAATTCTATTTTTATAGATACTCTCTTGGTGATCATTACTATTTGACTAACATATATATATATATATATATATATATATATATATATATATATATATATATATGGGAGAAAGAAATCTTTTGCCTGTATCAGCTCAATCTAGAGCCATCCACAGGCAGCAGTCGCAACTGCGACATCATTTATATTTTTTTTAAATTTGGATTGCTAACAAAGAATTAAGGGAGAATGGACTATTCCATTCTCCCTTAATTCTTTGTTAGCAATCCAAATTATATATATATTTATATATATTATATTATATTATATTATATTATATTATATATATATATATATATATTATATTTTATATAAATTTTATATATATACACCGATGATGAGGCACGACCACAAACCAGAAGCCAGACCACAGCTGCATCATTAGCCACTTTAAACTCCTATATATATATATTGGCTTCGTGCTTCTAGATTGGGCATCAGCAGCCAAATCCTTCCAAGTCACCTGCTCAGCCGGGGAGTTGCTGGAGAGGTGACCACCAGGTGATGCCAGACTGGGCCAGACTGGGATGGGGAGCTGGGCTGGAAAGCGGGGAAACACCAAAGAAGCAGCCAGGGAAGGCTCGAGGGCTCCATACGCAGGAATAAGGAAAGAGAAACGGGGGCCAGCACGTGATCGGCAGGAAAGGGGCCCTTGAGGTCATTTAGTCCATCCCCCCGCTGAGCGCAGGACCCCCTTTGCGCCCCCCCGCCTTCCAACCCCTCCTCCGTGGGCTCTGCTCTTTCCTTAGAACCCCCCTCCCCAGGCGCGGCCCCCTCCCTTCTCCCAGTTCCGCAGCAAGGGGGGGTCCTCGAGGTCATGGAGACCACCCCTCGACCGGTGCAGGGCCCGGGGCCTCACATGTTGTTGAAGCGGAAGAGGTCGTTGCAAGTGAACGCCCGCAGAGAAGTCATGCCTGTCTCCAGGGCAGCCGACCCGGAAGCCGCCGCTCCGTGACCCCCGAGCGTTTCCGCTCCGTCGCCCGGCAACGGAGCCGCCGAAGCCACGCCCCTCCGAGCGGAGGAGACGCGAGCCGATTCCAGAGACGGCGAAGCCCCGCCCACTCGGGCGTAAGAGGCGCGCCAATCCCGGAATCTCCGAAGCCCCGCCCATACGAACGTAGAGAGAAGTAGTAGAGGCGCGCTGATTCCGTACAGCAGTCGCTTCCGGGTTCGCGTTATCTAAATGGGCCCTGGAGATCTCCTTCATCGTTACTACCTCGCAGGGCTGTTGTGTGGGAAGGAGGAGGGGAAGATGGGCTATAAAACGGAATGCAACCACCTCCTCTCTAATCATTTGGGGGTCTGATTAGAACCCTTACAGCTGTGTTCCTCTTACACTGCACTTATATGGAGAAATGCCAATTCAATTTTGCATGGTGCACTCATGATGTCACACACAAAATTACACACACACACACACACTAATTCCAAAGACGTCATTCCCACAACGCATAAAAATATATGCATCCATCTGAATACCTTTAAAACACAATCCCGAGTCTTTAAAAGACCATGATCATGTTAGAATTTCTACTTAAAACATTTGTTTGCAACTGTAGTTTTCAGCAACATCCAAATAAAATTCCGGGAATCTGTATCTCATCGTAACAGCTTCGTTGATGTAATGCTTTATTTTCTTATATCCACACAGGGTATATTCAGAGTGGCACAGAGGTTGTGGGAAAAATATCTATAAAACCCCAAAGCCTTAAAAACGTTCTATTCCATGAACCAAATTTTGAATGGAATTTGTTGATGGGAGAGAATTGATCCGTTTGCCACTGCAGAACAATATCTCTGCTCTTCCTCAAATTCTCTTTATGGAATTATTATTATTATTAATAATAATAAAAAGTTGGCAGGGACCTTGGAGGTCATCTAGTCCAACCCCCTGCTCAGGCAGGAAACCCTAGACCATTTCGGACAAATGGCTGTCCGGTCTCTTCTTAAAAACTTCCAGTGTTGGAGCATTCGCCGCTTCAGAAGGCAGGTAGTTCCACTGGTTAATTGTTCTGTCAGGAAGTTTCTCCTTAGTTCTAGGTTGCTTCTTTCCTTCGTTGTCTAGTTTTGAATAAACAATTACCAGCCAAAACTTTCAAGAGAAAAAAATGTTTATTTGTACTACTTTGCTAAGAGGGCGCACACGTACACGCAGGTACAGTGGGCACACTTTAAATCATCACTATAATTTCTTTATATTCCCTATCGCTGTCACAAAATTTACCTCCCACCTTTCCCTCATTGGCTAAGTACTCAGGTCGTCACAATCTATCTGAAGCTCCTAAAGTGAATATATTATTCCCCGCTTTTAATTATATCTCCCATTCCTCTAATTCCATCGCCCCCTGCTCTTATTTACAAATGATCTTTTATGGCTACTGGTTCCTAGGGCTTCTCTCTGGAGCAGGGGTCTTCAAACGTGACCCTTCTATGACTTGTGGACTTCAACTCCCAGAATTCCTCAGCCAGAATGCTTTAAGACAGGGGTCTTCAAACTTGGCCCTTTTGTGACTTGTGGACTTCAACTCTCAGAATTCGTCAGCCAGCGTGCCTGATTGAGGAATTCTGGGAATTGAAGTCCACAAAGTCATAAAAGGGCCAAGTTTGAAGACCCCTGCTCTGGAGTAACTATCACATCAGCAAATTCTGATTAAGGCCAGTGTGTTAGCATAGCCAGGCCTCTGATCCCAGCTCCTACACATCGTTTCCAAACTTCAGCCAAGCTCATGAGATTAGAAATATATTCAATATATTTTCTTCTTACAGTTTCTGCAAAAACAATAGGCTCTTTTTCCCCCACCTCCTCCACCATGAACTCTTTTCAGAACAACTTTATTCAACTCGATGCCGCTCAGATCCACACGGCTTCGTAGCCTGAAGAAGCAAGCTGACTTACAGCGGCTTCATTTTTTGGGAGGTGCATTCTGGACGGTAGTGAGAAATCATCTGAACCAGGATCGCGCAGTTGATGGACAGGAACCCCAAGCCCCCCAACCAGAGCAGCAGAAAGGTATTCTGCCCTTGAAACTCAAGGAAATAAGCCGGGAGCAGCCAGAGACCCTGCCCCAGAAGCCACAGCCCCAGCAAGAGGGCCCCCCGTGCCCGGGACATCTGCAGAAAAGGCACGACCAGGGGCAGAAGGCAGAGGTACCACAAGAAATACTGAGAGGTGCAGACTTTGTTAAAGCTGACGAAAACCGCCGTGTGCAAGAAGCAGCAGAAGGCCAGGTCTCGGTAGTAGACGAAGGAGATGGCGAGAAGCAGAAGCAACTGGGGCAAGAAGGCAGCCAGCCCCAAGGCCAAACTCCAGCGGCTTTCGGCCGTCAAATACAGCAGGTAGAAGTAAGGTGAGAAATTGTGGCGGGTGTCTCTCCGGACCAAGTGGTAGAGGTAGGTGTGCTGCAGGAATTCCCAGCCGTAGTAGGCATAGAAGGAGAAAGCCAGGGTGGCAAAGGTGCCCCCGGAGACCGTGGCGAAAAGCAGGACCTCCCGCGTGAACCAGCTCGAAGACAGCCCAAGGCGAGCTGCCTTCCCATTTGGTTTGTCCCGTTCTGCTCCGGCGTGGCTTTGCAAATAGAGAACAAAGGGCAGCGCGTAGGTCACGGGGTAGATCTTCATATGGACGGCGAGGCCGTAAAGCACAGCCGCCTTCACTAGGTGCCTCCTGGCCAGGTAATAGAGGGTGCCCAGGACCAAGCTGGCCACAAGAGACTCGGCATTGCCTCGGCTGGACACGGTCATGGGAAGCGGGTTGAACAGCCAGAAGGCACAGCACCCGCAAGCGGTCCGTCTGTCCAGCCCTCGGAGGAGCAAGATCTGGTAGATCAGGAAAGCAGCCACCAGGTCCCCGGTCACAAAAAGGATCTTGCCAAACAAGTCGCTGACATAAATGTTGGGGGTTAACATCCAGGCCAGGAGCGGCGTGTAGCGGTAGGTGGCCCGCTGGTAAGGGGACTTTCCTTCTGTGACGTATCTGGCAGCGTCGGTGAAGACCTGGTAATCAATGTCGGTGTATTTCACCAGCATGGTTCGGTCCTGATAGATCCCGTAAAAGGTCAGGCCCAGCCTGATTAGCAAAGCGCTGCTGAATAAAACATTTCTCCGGAGGATCCCTTCCACAATCCACTGACTTGTACTCAGAGGGGGATCCGGACACGGCTCTCCCAGACTGGGATCACGTTGAGAAGCAGATCCAGGGACCAGTCCAGACTGAAGGTCTTCTGTCATCATGGCTGCCCAAGGGGCCAGAGGTCAAACTTAAAGGCTCTCCTCCATGTTCTTCGGAATTCCCGATTTAGCAGGCATTCCTGCTTTAAAAAAAACATAGCCACAGTAAAAAAAGAGAGAGATGGAATTTTAAAATTGGACAGCCAGGCCACCGCCTTGCTTACTCATATGCTAACCCATATTAGTTTATATTTAAATACATATAAAATATAAACACAGCGAAGAGCAGCAGAGATGATTGGGGGACTGGTGGGTAAGCCATACGAAGAAGGAAAGTTGCAGGAATTGGGTATGTTTAATTTAATGAAAAGAAGGACTAAGGGAAACGTGATAGCAGTCTTCGAATACTTGAGGGGCTGCCACAAAGAAAAGGGGGTCAATCAATCCATCAGAATAGAGCTTGAAGGGACCTTGGAGGTTTTCTAGCCCAAGCAAAAGACCCTATACCAGGGGTAGGCAACCTCGGCTCTTTTATGACTCATGGACTTCAACTCCCAGAATTCCTGAGTCAGCATGGGGGAACTATGGCCCCCTCATGACTCGTGGACTTCAACTCCCAGAATTCTTGAGCCAGCATGGGTGAACTATGGCCCCTTCATGACTGGTGGACTTCAACTCCCAGAATTCCTGAGTCAGCATGGGGGAATTATGGCCCCTTCATGACTGGTGGACTTCAACTCCCAGAATTCCACAGCCAGCATGGCTCAGCTTGGAAACCTCTCCCTTTCCCCTCAGCATGGCTGGCTCAGGAATTCTGGGAGTTGAAGTCCGCCAGTCATGAAAGAGCTGAGGTTGCCTACCCCTGCCCTATACCATTTCAAACAAATGGCTGTCCAGTCTTTTCTTTAAAACCTCCAGTGTTGGAGCACCCATAACTTCTGGTGGCAAGCTGTTCCACTGGTTAATTGTCCTCACTGTTAGGAAGTTTCTCCTTAGTTCCAGGTTGTTTCTCTCCCTGATCAGTTTCCATCCGTTGCTTCTTATCCTGCCCTCAGGAGCTCTGGAAAATAAGTTGACCCCCTCCTCTTTGGGGCAGTCCCTCAAATACAGGAAAACTCCTACCAGTATTATGTCAAGCTCTTCTCCAAAGCCCCTGAAGGCAGGACAAGAAGCAACGGAGGGAAACTAATCAAGGAGAGAAGCAACCTAGAACTACAGAGAAACTTCCTGACAGAACAATTAACCAGTGGAACCACCTGCCTCCAGAAGCAGTAAATGCTCCAACATTGGAAGTTTTTAAGAAGAGACCGGAAAGCCATTTGTCTGAAATGGTATAGGGTTTCCTGCCTGAGAAAGGGGTTGAACTAGATGATCTCCAAGGTCCCTTCCAACTCTTGTTATTCTGTTATATTTATTTGTTAAATTTATTTGCCGCCCATCCTACTGTGGGGCTGCTCTCGGAGCAGTTTATAACAGTAAAATGAAAAACAAAACAGTAAAACAGGAATTCTGGGAGTTGAAGTCCACTGGTCTTAAAGTTGCCAAGTTGGATACTCTTGCAAAATAATACAGGATTCTTCATCACTGGAAGCGTTCAAGAAGAGACTGGACTGCCATCTGTCAGAAATGCTGTAGGTAGGGTCTCCTGCTTGGGTGGGGTGGGTTGGACTAGATGACCTCCAAGGTCCCTTCCAACTCAGTTATTCTGTTCTTTTAGTTTAATTTTTCCTCAGTTCCTTTGGCAAAGAAGCCAAAGACGTTAGCAGCTGCCCAAAGAGACCTTGTTTTTCCTACAACCAGACCCAGAGACCATTACCTCCCCAAAGATCAAGTTCCTCCACCGATGAAGGAACAAGTAAAGTTTTGTCATAATTTAAATTGCTACAAGACCAGAATTAAAAAGTTGTTAAATGTGTAAATTGCAGAAAATGAACTGCGTGCTTCTCTCCCCCCCTTTTTTTGTTTTCATGACTTTTGCTAACGGAATGGCGTTGCTGGCAGGCACTTAAAAATTTTATATACTTTCTATCTTCAACTGCACGCTGCACACATGGAAAGAACAACCCCAGCTAACCCCATTAAACTGCTCTTTGTCGTGCAACATTCATTGGAATAATTATCGACTGTAATTAAAAAGGCAACAATTAACTCTGGAAAGGCGTTTATATCGGTCTGCTACAGGCCAAGGGTTTCTATTTCAAGGGTAACTTTGAAATAAAATGTAAAGGCATTTAAGAGCCCTTTTGCTACATTCAACCTCCAAAGCCAAAATAAAGTACAGCGCCAGGGAGAAATGATAGCGCTGGCAGTCTTGCATGAATCAATTTCTCCTTTTGCTGACACCAACACAGTTTGCAAAAGAAGTAAACACAGATAAAAACAGCGCCAGGATAAAAAAGCAGGAAAAAAAGCTGTATGAACTCAGCATAAGACAAATGAGATAACTATTCTCAATGTTTACTACGGAGCAGTGTGGCCCATAGTGTCTTCCTGGGCTTCCATGGTTTTCCCAGTTGCAATGTATGGCTGTGAAAGCTGGACCATAAGAAAGGCCGAGCGTCAAAGAATGGAGGCCTTTGAACTCTGGTGCTGGAGAAGACTCCTGCGAGTCCCCTGGACTGCAAGTCAATCCAACCGGTCAGTCCTGGAGATCAACCCCGACTGCTCTTGAGAAGGCCAGATCCTGAAGTGGAAACTCAAGTCCTTTGGCCACCTAATGAGAAGGAAGGACTCCCTGGAGAAGGGCCTGATGCTGGGAAAGATGGAGGGCAAGAGAAGAAGGGGACAACAGAGAAGGAGGTGGCTGGATGGAGTCCCTGAAGCAGGACGTGTGAGCTCAAATGGACTCCAGAAGAGGGTAGAGGACAGGAAGGCCTGGAGGAACGTGGTCCATGGGGTCGCGATGGGTCGGACACGACTTCACAACTAACAATAACAACCCAACCTTGGAACTATAAGTCTTCCAGACTGTATGGATGTACTGTATATAAAGGCAAAGGCTGGTCCTAAGCCACTTTTTACTACCGATGTAACCTCGAACCGTTGCTAAATGGATGGCTGTAAGCTGAGGACTCCCTGTATAGTTTTCCGGGGAGGGGGGTGGAGTGGGCTACACAGTGATATAAGAAGGAAGAGAAATTTTCTCTTTCTGGACTCCAAGAGGAGAAGAAAGAACAGAGGAGGGAGGAGGGGGAGGAGGAAGAGGAAGAGGAGGAGGACTGTGGGGTCCTTGGTGCTCTCTGAGCTTGATGGTTTCCTTGCAGACGTTTCATGACCCAACTAAGTAACATCATCAGTGGTAGAAGGAATGGGTTTTTTAGAGAGGAGGAGGAGGAGGAAAGGACTGTGGGGACCTGGGTGCTCTCTGAGCTGGGTGGTTTTCTTGCAGACGTTTCATTACCCAACTAGGGAACAGCATCAGTGCTAGAAGGGAGGGGGGCTTGTGGAGAGGAGGAGGAGGAGGAGGGGGAGGAGAAGGGCTGTGGGGTCCTAGGTACTTTCTGAGCTTGACGTTTCCTTGCAGATGTTTCATGACCCAACTAGGGAACATGAGGAGGAGGTAGTAATGGAAGAAGAACAGATGAAGCTGAGGAAGGAAGAGGAGAGGAGGAGGGGGAGGGGGAATGAAGGAGAGGAGGAGAAGGAGAAGAAAAAAAGGGGAAGGAGAAGAAGAGGAGGAGGAAGAGATGCAGAAAGAAAACGGGGGAGGGGGAAGGAAAGGAAAGGAAGTGGTGGTTGTAGTAGGCAAGGAAGAACATGCATGCTCAAGAAGGAGAACGAAGGAGAGCAAGACGGAGAAGGAAAGAAGAAGAAAAAGGGTGAAGGAGGAGAAGGAAGTCGTGCTGCTGGTGGTGGTAGAAGATGAAGAACAGGGGCCTGCCCTAGAATGAGAAGGAAGAGATGAAACAGAAGAACCAAAGAGGAAGAGAGGAAGACGGAAGAGAAGGAGAAGGAAAAAGGGAAAGGAGGAGGGGAGGAGGAGAGGAGGGGAAGAGGAAGAAAAGGCACATTTCCCCTTCTTTGATGGAGGAGGAAGAGGAAGAACAGCCCCGGCAGACTCTTTCTTGTCTGAAATGGTATAGGGTCTCTCTTGCTTGACCAGGGGGTGGACTAGAAGACCTCCAAAGTCCCGTCCAGTCTATTCTGATTCCTACTCTTCCTGGGGCTCGGGGTCCCCCGATTGGGACTCCGCTGGGTCCCCCCGCTTAGCCCAGGCGCCCCTCCGGCTGCAAAGGCCTCCAGGCGTCCACTGGGGGCGCCCAAGGGCAGCGGGGGGGGGTTCTACTCACGCGGTCTCCGGCGGGAGAAGCAGAGCGGACCGGACTCCGCTCTCGGGGCGCCCGGCGAGAGACGTTCCAGTCCCGGCCAGCAGGGGTCGCACCGCCGGCGGAACCTTTCTGCCGGCCCCGCGCGCCGGGGGGGGAGCGCTTCCGTCGGCGTAAGGGTCCCCCATAACGCTTCCGGTAGAATCAACCGGGTTCTCCTCTCCGCCGCGGCCCACTCTGCCAGACCGGAGCCGGGATGCGGCTGCTGCGGGGCGGGCTGGGCTTCCTGCTGCGCCCGGGGATCCGTCGCGGGCCTGGACAGCCTCTCTACCAGCAAGGCCAGAGCCCCTCGCCGCGCACACGCGAGTACTTCTACTACGTCGACCACCAGGGACAGGTAGGGGCGGGGGCGGGGTGGACAATGGGGGGGGAGGTCATCGGGTCAACCGGATCCCTCCTGAAAACTGGAAAAGGTCATTTCCGGCTTGGGGGGGGGACCAAGGCTGGAAAGGGACCCCTAAATCAGTGGGGAAGTTTGTATTACAGGTAGTCCTCGACTTACGACCCCAGTTGAGCTCCAAATTTCTATTGCTCAGCGACACACACAATTGTGAAGTGGATTTTGCCCCATTTTACCACCTTTCTCACCACGGTTGTTCAGCGGATCAGGCGGTTGTTAAGTGAATTTTTGGCTAACCCATTGACTTTGCTTGTCAGCGGGTTGCAAAAGGGGATCCCATGACCCCGGGGCATACCAACCATCACGAGCTTCCTGACAATTAGGACAATTACACATACACACACCCCGGCCAGCCAAGGCGATGCTGGTAAGATGTTTCTGAGAGACTCTTGAGGTGTTAAACTGGTCACCTCCCATTCTCAGGCCAAACAGCCTTGAAGCTCCCAGTACAAGCCGGTTTGGTGAGAGCTGGTCTTCTTCCGTTGTCAGTTCCCCCTCCCCATTCCCCCCCATTTGATACACAGGTGTGGATTGCCCCAAATGCCTCCCCTTCCCCTTGGATGGAGACCCTGACAGCACAAATATAGACAGTCGTCAACTTAAAACCACAGCTGAGCCCAACTTTTCCGCTGCTAAGCAAGGCTGTTGCTAAGTGAATCCTTATGCCATCTTTTTGCCACCATTGTTAAGCGAATTCATGTGGTCATTAAGTGGATCTGGCTTCCTCCATTGACTTTGCTTGTTGGAATCCAGCTGGGAGAGTTGGAAATGGCCACACAAGCCCGGGATGGTGAAACCGTCATAAATACACGGCAGTTCCTGAGTGCCCAAACTTGGGGATGCGGCAGCAGTCATAAGTGTGAATACCGACCAGCAGTTGCTTTTTTCACTGCCGTTGTAACTTCGAACGGTCACTAAATGAATGGCTGTAAGTCAAGGACTGCCCGTAGCAGGTGTGGCTCGTATGTCCTAGTCCAGCTGCTGTAGTTTTATTACAGTTAGTCCTTGACGTTACGACCACGATGGAGCCCAAGCGTTGTTAAGTGAGTTTTGCCTCATTTTATGACCTTTCTTACCGCAGTTGTTAGGTGAATCACTGCAGTTGTTAAGTTAGTAACACGGTTGCTAAGTGAATCTGGCTTCCCCCATTGATTGTTCTTGTCAGAAGGTCGCAAAAGGGGATCACGTGACCCCTAGGACACCACAACCGTCATAAATATGGGTCAGTTGCCAAACATCTGAATTTCAATCATGTGACCATGGGAATGCTGCAATGGTTGTAAGTGTGAAAAATGGTCCTGTCAGTAATTTTGAATGGTCACTAAATGAATGCCTCTACCTCCAAGTTCCAGAGACTGTTTCTCTCTGCAAAAGGATAAAGTAGAACTGGAAGGGACCTTGGAGGTCTTCTAGTCCAGCCTCCTGCTCAAGCAGGAGAACCTATACCATTTCAGACAAGTGGCTGTCCAGTCTCTTCTTAAAAACCTCCAGTGATGGAGTGCCCACAATTTCTGGTGGCAAGCTGTTCCATTGGTTAGTTGTCCTCACTGTTAGGAAGTTTCTCCTTAATTCCAGGTTGCTTCTCTCTTTGGTCAGTTTCTAACTATTGTTTCCTGTCCTTCTCTCTGGTGCTTCTGTGAATAATGTGGCCCCCTCCTCTTCTTTGTGGCAGCCCCTCAGATTCTGGGATGCTGCTATACTGTCTCCCCTATTTCTTCTTTTCTTTAGACTAGCCAAACCCAAGTCCCACAGCCGTTCTTCGTATGTTTTAGTCTCCAGGCCTTGGATCACCTTAGTTGCTCCTCTCTGAATTTTTTCCAAACTCTCAACATCTTTTTTGTGATATGGTGACCCAAACTGGCTGCAGTGTTCCAGGTATGGCCTCACTAGGGTTTTATAAAGCTAAAAAAAAAAAAAAAAGCTAAAATCTGTTTCTCCTCCAGTTCAGAAGGAATCCAAATGACATGACGAGGAGCCTGGCAATGTCAGATTCAAAGCTAAATGTTAATGGAGACCTTCAGGGCAAAACGAAAACCAGCCAAGTGGCAGATTTGGGCTCAGGATGAGATGTCGCCTTCGTTTCAGCTCTGGAGGCTGCTTGGATCTCTTTTGAATCCATTAGCCTCAGCTGCTGACTCATGTTATTGCCTCTGCTGTGGCATATCTAATTGGCCCTGAATTAAACATTACAGGGGAAATGAATTGGGATCGGTATTAAAAGAAAAACTGGCTAATAATAATAATAATAATAATAATAATAATAATAATAATAATATTGGAAGGGACAAATAGAATAGATGAGAAAGAACTGGAGAAGATAATAAAATACAAAGACCTACAAATAGAAATAGGCAAAGGCAAGCAAGGGGTAGTATCAATAGTAATAGGCTCCTTGGGTGCAATCCCAAAACAACTGGAGCACCACTTGAACACCATCATTGGCATTGACAAATTTGCCATTAGTCAATTGCAAAAGGCAGCCTTACTAGGAACCGCTTCCATCCTGCGACGCTATCTGTAATGCCATCAAACATCCACATCTGCCGATCCCAGGTCCTTGGGAAGGACTCGGTAGGTAAACAAAAATGCCAAATCCAGTCTGAACATCTGGCTGACTGTGTGATCATCCTCATAATAAAGTTGGAAGGGACTTTGAAGGTCATCAATCCTCTGCTCAGGCAGGTAACCCTACACCATTTCAGACAAAATGGCTGTCCAGTGTCTCCTTAAAAACTTCCAGTGTTGGAGCATTCACCGCTTCTGGAGGCAGGTGGGTTCCACTGGTTAATTGTTCTAACTGTCAGGAAGTTTCTCCTTAGTTCTTCTCCTCCAAGATGGTGGAGCAGTGCCCTTGTTTTTGAGGCAGTAGGAGGTCTTGTCTTCCACTCTCTCTGCATATTCTTTATTTTTCAGGAAGAGGAGCATCCAGTTTACTCATTTTTTTTCTCATGTTTTTCTTCCCCACCGTACCTTCCCAACCCCATCCAATCCTGACCACGTTCAACAGCTTTTCCTGGATGACGCCAAAGTCAAGAACTTCATCACTTGTTTCAAAGGTAATATTCTACTTATTGCACCCAGATTATAGACCCTTTGAGGGAAGGTAGAGTCATGGGGGATAATAGAATAACAGAACCACAGAGTTGGAAGCAACCTTGGAGGTCTTGTGGGAGATGAAAATATAGCCAAAATATAGATAGGGTTGGAACAAACCTGAAATAGGCCCCCGCAGTGGTGATTAAAAGCTTTAACTTGAACTTTAGTTTTTTTCCTGGAACTGCTTTTGCAAAATAATGATTATATGGGGGTGGTTGTTAGAAGAAAGGTATATAAATGTCGGTTTAAGTCTGGCTCGGGGCTGTCCTTTGGAATACGCTATGGTCCTCATTGCAATGGGTTGTTAATGTAAGTAATGCTATGTAATGCCGTCTTCCAAATTATTAGAAAAATAAACCTCTGAATCTTAAAGTAAAAGGGGAAAGGGAGAGGTTTCCAAGCTGAGCCATTCTGGCTCAGGAATTCTGGGAGTTGAAGTCCACCAGTCATAAAAGAGCCAAGGTTGCCTACCCCTGTCCTAAGTCCTCCTGTTCTAAGCGGTGAGCCTCCTAGACCAGGGGTGGGCAACCGTGGCTCTCTTATGACTGGTGGACTTCAACTCCCAGAATTCTTGAGCCAGCCATGCTGAGGGGGAAGGGAGAGATTTCCAAGCTGAGCCATGTTGGTTCAGGAATTCTGGGAGTTGAAGTCCACGAGTCATAAAAGGGCCAGGTTTGAAGACTCCTGTCTTAAATCTAACAAACAAAATGGAGGCTGGCTGAGGAATTCTGGGAGTTGGAAGTCCAGGAGTCATAAAAGAGCCAAGGTTCCCCACCCCTGGTCTAGGGCAGGGGTAGGCAACCTGGGCTCTTTTATGACTGGTGGACTTCAACTCCCAGAATTCCTGAGCCAGGATGGCTCAGCTTGGAAACCTCTGCCTTTCCCCTCAGCAGGGCTGGCTCAGGAATTCTGGCAGTTGAAGTCCACAAGTCATAAAAGAGCCAAGGTGGCCTACCCCTGGGCTAGGTATTAAGCATCTAATCATAAAATATTTAAATCTAAAAAAAAACAGTATCTAAAAGTGGAAAAAATTCAAAACGGAGCGCCTCTTTCATAAGAGACGTCATCATCGCATCCACCTGTGCAGGCAGTCCTCATCTTAAAATGACTGCAATTGAGCCCAGGATTTATGTCGCTAAACGGAACAATGGTTAAGAGGATTTTTGCCCCGTTTTACGACTTTGGCCGCCAGAGTCGTTAAGCGAACCACTGCAGTCCTTAAATTAGTCACACGGTCGTTAAGTGAATCCGGCTTCCCCCACTGACTTTGCTTGTCAAAAGATCACAAAGGGGGATCATGTGACACACACACACCTCCGGGACCACTGCGACCGTCATAAATATGAGCCAATTGCCGAACGTCTGAATGTAAATCACATTATGGGGATGAAAAGTGAGAAAACAGGTCATATGCCGCTTGTTTCAGTGTCGTTGTAACTTCAAACGGTCATTAAACAATTGTTATAAGTCGAGGACTATCTATATTTACCCAGGTAGTATGGCTATAGTATTATTATTTATCCTCCTTATTATCCTCTTTATTCTCCCCTCCCCCCTTTTATTGGTATTATGGCGATGATGATTATAACTCTTCTGTTATAATTGCAAGAGCGATTCCTTGTGGGTCTAATCACACTCACACAGGCCAGCCTTGAGTCAGTCCATGTATGCAGCCAAATAAAATAATTCAGTTCAGGAAAAAAAAAATTCCATTCGATTTCTAGAGCGTCCCGTTCAGAGGTCGCTTCATACATGCAGCTATTTTGAGTCCCCTTTCTTTTTTTTTCCCCCTTCCAGCTTCATCTCACAGAGATGTTGTCCCCCTTCTTTCTTGTCACTTGTCTGAGATGGTATAAGCCAGGTCCTCCTGTTTGAGCAGGGGGCTGGACTAGAAGGCCTTCAAGGTCCCTTCCAGCTCTGTTCTGTTCTGTTCTATTCCAGTCTATTCTATTCTAGTCTATTCCCTATTCTAGTCTTCGTCTAGTCTATTCCATTTCTATTTCTATTTCCTATTCTATTCTATTCTTTTCTATTCTATTCTATTCTATTCTAACCTATAATTCTATTCTATTCTATTCCATTCCATTCCATTCCTTATTCTATTCTATTCATTCTATTCTAATTCTCTTCTCTTCTCTTCTATTCTATTCTATTCTATTCTATTCCATTCATTCTATTCTAATTCTCTTTTCTTCTGTCTGTTCTATTCTATTCTATTCTATTCTATTCTATTCTATTCTATTCTATTCTAATTCCATTCCATTCCATTCTACTGGAATTAAGCAGAGGGGAACCTGCAGCCTCTAAACAACATGTTTTTAAAAATGCTACCCATAGCTTTCTCCTCTGCTGTCTTCTCCCTCAAGCACAAACCTTGCCTCCTCTTTGTCCACGCTTGCCTTTCCAGAGCCATATGGATTTTGCCCTTGTTGCATAATGCTCCGAACTGGGGAACTGGCCTTTCGCCAGCAGCCTCTCGCTCGCCTTCCCACCCCCCTGGCTCCCAGCAAAAGCAAACAGGGAGCTTTTCTGCATCTCAGTTTCCACTTCCCAATTACGAGGCTACAGCTGCGCTGGGAATAATTCAAATTTATGACTCGTGTACCTGCTGGTGCTTGTAAACGCCACAGAACGGGTCAGGAATGCTTAGCAGGCTGCCAGGACCAAGGAGAACAGCCAGACTGGATTCCAAGAAAGAGGAAAACGTACAGAGGGAGACTCTTCCCAGATGCTCAGAATCAGAGGGGCTGATCAAGAAGGCAGATAGAAGAGAATATTTGTTGGAATGAGGGGTCCTTGGTGCTCTCTGGGCCTGGTGGTTTCCTTGCAGATGTTTCACTACCAAACTACATAACATCATCAGTGCTAGAAGGGAGTTGAGTTTGTGGAGAGGAGGAGGAGAACTGTGGGGTCCTTGGTGCTTTCTGAGCTTGGTTGTTTTCTTGCAGACGTTTCATGACCCTACTAGGGAACATCATCAGTGCTAGAAGGGGTGGGGCGCTCCATCCCTGGAGGTTTTTAAGAAGGGACTGGATAGTCCCTTGTCTGAAATTGTATATAGGGTCTCCTGTTTGAGCAGGGGGTTGGACTAGAAGACCTCCAAGCTCTATTCTATTCCATTCCATTCTATTCTGCTCTGATCTGCTCTGCTCTGCTCTGTTCTGTTCCATTCCATATTCTATTCCCATGGTGGTGAACCTATGGCACGGGTGCCAGAGGTGGCACTCAGAGCTCTCTCTGTGGGCACGCGCGCCGTCGCCCCAGTCCTAGGCTTTCAGCTGGGTTTTATAAAACCTTTTCGCTTTAGGCCTCCGCCGCCGTGTGCAAAAAAAAAAAAAAAAGTTCAATCAATTTCAACTTCTCGCGAGGAAAAAAAAGATCTTGCAAAGTTGGGATTGATGGATTGAACTTTTTTAGTCCCACCCAGTCTGCCATTACCACCGCAGCCACGCCCACCCAATGGGCCACGCCTACCCGGCGCCCAACGATGCATAAGTGGGTTTTGGGTTGCAGTTTGGGCACTCGGTCTCTAAAAGGTTCGCCATCACTGGTCTATTCTGTTCTGTTCTGTTCTGTTCTATTACTATTCTATTCCTTATTCTATTCTATTCCATATTTTCTTTTCTATTTTCTTTTCTATTTTCTATTCTATTCTATTCTATTCTATTCCATATTTTCTATTCTATTCTATTCTATTCTACTCTATTCTATTCTATTCTATTCCATATTTTCTATTCTATTCTATTCTATTCTATTCTATTCTATTCTATTCCATATTTTCTATTCTATTCTATTCTATTCTATTCTATTCCATATTTTCTATTCTATTCTATTTTATTGCATATTTTCTATTCTATTCTATTCTATTCCATATTTTCTTTTCGTTTCTATTCTATTCTGTTCTGTTCTATTCTATTCCTATTTCTATTCTGTTCTGTTCTGTTCCTATATCAGCAGAGGGAGCCATTGTGTTGCGGGCTTCTTGCCCCGTCCAAAGTGAAGGGAAGCCCCCCTCCCCCCCATCCTCCGTTTGCCCCACTGAGCCTGGCTGTGCCCCGCTGACCGACCTCCGCTTTCCTTCCCTCCCTCCCTTCCTCCCTCCGACAGACAAGCAGTTCCTGGTCTTCTTCTTCAAGCAGCTCAAGCTGAACCGCAGCGGCCGCTACGAGGACTCCTTCCCTTACCTGTCGCCTTGCGGCCCGGAGCACAACTACCTCCGTTGCGATGACCGGCCCGTGGTCTTCACCCACCTCCTGGAAGGGCCCTCGGGCCAGCAGCTGCTCTCCTTCTGCGGGGGCGCCGACCGCCTGGCCCTGCCCTTCCAGCCGGAGAAGCTGGTCATGTTGCCCGAGAACGGGCGGGTCTATCACCCGGGGCCAGAAAAGGCCGGCGGGGTGGGACTGGTCAAGTCTTCCTTGGCCTTTGAGCTGAGCCCTGGCTTTGAGTACCAAGATGGAGCCGGTCGGCCGCCCACTCACTTCCACTGGCAGGAGAAGAGGTACACACTCACCAACGAGCTGCTGCCCTTGATCTGAGGCCGTCGCAAAGCGAGGACTCCCTGCCGACGCCTGGAGGTCTCCTCGGGACCGTCGTGAACATCCTTGGCTTGACAGCAACCCAAACCATGTCTCTCCTACCGGTCTGGGTGCCTTGGGTTGATCCGAGGAGAACATCTCAAGAAGGTCGCTGGAAGCATCTATCCAGAACCCCAGTTGGGCAAGGATCCTGGACAAATTCTCTGGGAATAAAATCATTTTAAGGCTTGTGCGCAGGGCTGGTCTGTGTCCAGGCAGTTGCATGGCTTAAGTGCCGGGTCTTCTGACTTCCTGAAGCTTGCTCCATGGACAACCAACAGCTCCTTTCAGCCAGCGAGAGGGGTGGCGTATAAATGTAATAAAAAAAATATAAACATAAATTAAAGCCAAACTTTGCTTAGCGGCGGGAAACTCAGTCGACTGAAGAGTAGATTCCCCAAATGTGGGCGCAGGCAGTGGCCCTGGGACAGTCGTCCTTTTTTTTATATATATAACAAATTTTATTGGTTTTCCAGTTTTACATTTAAGTATTTAGAAAGCAGTGTGGTGATTGGGTGGTCAGTAATTCAATAATAAAATCTTTAGTGCATATCTCAGGTGACGTCATCAAAAATTCCTTCTCTTATTTCCCTTAACATTTGCTATATCATGTTTAAGCTAGTAAATTTCTAATTGTTAACATGCTCAGTTGAAACATTTATCAATATATTTTTTCCTTATACATCTCCACATCCTGTTTTTAAGTTTTACCTAATTTTTAATTACAGTATTCCAATTTAACCTTTTAACATCCATAGTATTTAAGTTTCGAGTAACCCAAATTTCCTTTATTTCACTACATAAAAGTTATAATATATCTAAAATACACATATTACTTACTTAAATATATTCTTATTTTGTTTCATAAACATTTTCTATTTCTCATCCTAATACATCACCTCTTACTAATAGAGTGTCCTTTATTGTCTCATGTCAGTAGTTAATTTCCATGAATTTTCACAGCCGTCCTTTATCTTGGACATTATAAAGACAGTCCTATCTTTAACTTCAACTCTCCTGAGCAAATTCAACGTAATTATCCTAGGAGGTCATCTAGTCCAAGGCTTTTCAACTTTTTCACCCATTGTACTACTTTTAGGGTATGGCAAACATCCGAGGACCACCAGTCACCTAACAAGGTGTCAAAAACTTGATGATCCCCCCCCCCAAAAAAAGGAAAAAAGGGATAAAGTACAGGTAGTCCTCGACTTACAACAGTTCGCTTAGTGACCCTTGGAAGTTACAATGGCACTGAAAAAAGTGCCCCCCAAGCCACAGCCGAGCAAGACACCTGCCTGCCCACCTGGTGGTGCTCTTCCTCCTGTCCAAGGTTTTCATTGTTGTGAGCATTTCTGTTGAGGATTGGCAGCGAGGGTGGGTGTGTGTGTGTGTGTGTGGTTTTTATTCCCCCCATCTTCTGGGTGGTTGCAGCAGGTTTTGGTCACTTCACATGACCCTGGGACACTGTGACCGTCATAAATATGAATCAGTGGCCAAGCATTCTCAGTTGCAGAGTTCAGGGTTGGTTTGTTTTCTGTCATCTCATCCCCATCATCCCTAACATCAGCACCACAAGAAGGAAATTAATGCGGCAATCTGCAGATGTGCGAAGAAGAGAGAAAATATATCACCGTGGTAACAGACGAAGCTGTATTCGACGTGCAACTTACAACGGTTCGTTTAGTAACCATTCAATGTTACAACAGTTCTAAAAAAGGGGGGAGATTTATGACTGTTCTCCTGTGTGTCACTTAGAAAGAGAAATTTTGGGCTCAGTTGTGGTTGTGAGTCAAGGACAATCGGTACTAAGTCCAAAAACAATAGAGAGATCCTGGAGCACTCCCACCAATACTGAGAGACAAATCCACTAGTATATAAACAAAGAGCAAAGCCATCTCTCTTCTAGCACTGATGATGTTCCCTAATTGGGTCATGAGATGTCCGCAAGAAAACAGCCAAGCTCAGAGAACACCAAGAACCCCACAGTCGTCCTCCTCCTCTTCCTCCTCCTCCCCCTCCTCCTCCTCCATTCCACAAACCCCTCCCTTCTAGCACTGATGATGTTCCCTAATTGGGTCATGAAACGTCTGCAAGAAAACAGCCAAACTCAGAGAGCACCAAGGACTCCACAATCACCACCCTCCTCCACCTCCTCCTCTTCCTCCTCCTCCTCCTCCTCCTCCTCCTCCTCCTCCTCCTCCTCCTCCTCCTCCAGGAGTTGAAGTCTACGCATCTTAAACTTGTTTAGCTTGCTATGGTAGCTAAACAAAATCAGCATTTCCTCATCAAAGGTTCACCTTTGCATAAAATTGATTACTTGAAAAAAGATACACCCAGAGTCCTCCTGATTCCCCCCCCCCCCATCAATTTATCCACTTTGGGACTGTGGCGCTGGCAGGAATCTCTATGTCAGCGGTTCTCCACCTGTGGGTCGGGACCCCATTTGGGGTCGAACGACCATTTCACGGGGGTCGCCAAACAACGCAGTCCGCCATTTTCCCCCCCTTTTCCTTAGCTGTGCTACTCCCTTTTATTCTATTGGCTTTTGAAAGCCAATAGAAGAGACTCTCTTGAATAGAGTCCAATTCTATTGGCTTTCAAAAGCCAGTAGGAATTGTCCAGGCTGTCTCTGCCCTGCTGAGCCCGCCAAAAGTCCCATTCTGCAAACGGTGCTGCACCAGTTGAGTAGTCCTCGACTTACGACCGGTTGAGTAGTCCTCGACTTACGATCGGTTGGGGGTCGCGACATTAAAAAGATTGAGAACCACTGCTCTAAGGTCAGCTAGTCCAACCATGTATTGCCTTTAAGCTGCAGTTCTCAAATACCAGCTCGGGGTCAAGTAGGAAATATATTACCAGTGTTTCTCAACCTTGACAATTTTAAGGCATGTGGACTTCAACTCCCAGAATTCCACAGCCAGCATTGCTGGCTGTGGAATTCTGGGAGTTGAAGTCCACATGCCTTAAAATTGTCAAGGTTGAGAAACACTGCTATACACCTTCTTTGGGCGGAAAGCAATCGTTGTTTTTAGAGAGTCTGCCGTCCCCCTACGTCGTCTGGCTGATTATAAAAATATAACGAGAATAAAAGAAAGTTGAATATGCACACGTCGCATTAGCAAGATTCTGCTGGGTATAATATATATATATATATATATATATATATATATATATATATATATATATATATATATATATATATATATATATATATATATATATATATATATATATATATATATATATATATATATATATATATATATATATATATATATATATATATATATATATATATATATATATATATATATATATATATATATATATATATATATATATATATATATATATATATATATATATATATATATATACTGTTTAATATCTTCTGCATTTTGCTCTGTGGCCTTTTTGTCTTTTGGGCCCATGGGAGTACAAAACCCAGTGACATTCAGCCAGCTAATGTACAGTCACAAGCCTAAAGTGCATTCTGAGCATAAGCCTGTTTTATTTTTGCAATTCAATTGCTGAGCCCATGATTTTTTGCGGTGTGTGTGTGCGCGCACTGCGTGTGCATAAATTCTGTAGCGCATGCTAAGCACTCCCTTATAATGGCTGCTATAGAAAGACAGCGGCTTGCTTGATGGGTTAAGAAGAGGCTGGAAAAGCAGCTGAATGGGTTTTCCCCCCCCGCACATTGCAGAGGGTGGAGCTAGATGACCCTTGGGGGTCCCTGACAGATGAAACGCCACAGTTTTCCATGGTGTGAAAATAACCAAGAAGAGGGAATCAGGGTAGGTGGACCCTGGACTCAGAAGGCAAACAGGTGAGGGTGAAAGAAACAAACCTAGTTAGATCAGAGCTTCTCAACCTGGCCAACTTTATGATGGGTGGACTTAGGATTCCCCAGCCAGTACAGCTTGAATTCTGGGAATTGAAGTCCACCCATCTTGAAGTTGCTGAGGTTGAGACGCACTGAACTACACAGTTTCATTTAACAACTGTGCCACTAACTGAACAACTGCAGCGATTGACCTCACAACTGTGGCAAGGAAGGTCGTAAAACGGAACAAACTCATTTAACAACTGTCTCACTCAGGAACAGACATTTTGGGCTCAAGGATGGTTGTCAATCAAGGACTACCTGTATAATCCAGATGGCCAGCATTATAAAGAGAGTCCCTGTTCAGTCAGCTTGTTGCTTTTCTTCCAGACATAGTCGATAAAACATTTTCCCATATATTTAAGTATAGGTTAGATTGATTTTTTATTCTTTTATTGCTTTCCCTACTTTCATTTTTTTTAACAAAACTCTTTTGTAGGCCCCTGCCCAAAGCTCTGTAAGGCCCACCACTGTGCCTAAAACCTCCCCCTTCATGTAGTCATTTATCTATCCATCCATCCTCCATCCATTCATCCACCTGCCCATCTGTCCATCCATCATCCATCTGCCCGTCCACCTGTGCACCTGCCCTCCCTCCCTCTATCCATGAATTCATTTATCCATCCATCCATCATTGTCCATCCGTCCACTTGGCCCTCCCTCCATCCTTCCATCCATCTGCCCGTCCACCTGTGCACCTGTCCCTCCCTCCCTCCATCCATCCATCCATCCGTCTATCCATCCACCCATCCACCCGTGCAGCTGTCCCTCCCTCATTTCCTCCACCCTTCATCCATCCATCCATCCATGAATTCATTTATCCATCCATCATCCATCTGCCCGTCCACCTGTGCACATGCCCACCCTCCCTCTATCCATGAATTCATTTATTCATCCATCCATCCATCCATCAATCAATGTCCATCCGTCCACCCATGCACCTGTCCCTCCCTCCATCCTTCCATCCATCCATCCATCTGCCCATCCACCTGTGCACCTGTCCCTCCCTCCCTCCCTCCCTCCCTCCATCCATCCATCTATCCATCCACCCATCCACCTGTGCAGATGTCCTCCCTCATTTCCTCCATCCTTCATCCATCCATCCATCCATGAATTCATTTATCCATCCATCATCCATCTGCCCGTCCACCCTCCCTCTATCCATGAATTCATTTATTCATCCATCCATCAATCAATGTCCATCCGTCCACTCATGCACCTGTCCCTCTCTCCATCCTTCCATCCTTCCATCCATCCATCCACCCATCCACCCGTGCAGCTGTCCCTCCCTCATTTCCTCTATCCATCCATCTATCCATCCATGAATTCATTTATTCATCCATCCATCCATCAGTCATTGTCCATCCGTCCACCTGTCCCTCCCTCCCTCCCTCCTTCCATCCATCCATCCACCTGTGCACCTGTCCCTCCCTCGATTCACCCATCCGTCTATCCATCCACCCATCCACCCTTGCAGCTGTCCCTCCCTCATTTCCTCCATCCATCCATCCATGAATTCATTCATCCAACCATCCATCCATCTGCCCATGCACCTGTCCCTCCCTCCCTCCCTTCATCCATCCATCCATCCACCATGAATTCATTTATCCATCCATCCATCTGCCCATGCACCTGTCCCTCCCTCCCTTCATCCATCCATCCATCCATCCATCCTGAATTCATTTATCCATCCTTCCATCCATCCATCCATCTGCCCATGCACCTGTCCCTCCCTCCCTTCATCCATCCATCCATCCATCCATCCATCCTGAATTCATTTATCCATCCTTCCATCCATCCATCCATCTGCCCATGCACCTGTCCCTCCCTCCCTTCATCCATCCATCCATCCTGAATTCATTTATCCATCCATCCATCCATCCATCATCCACCTGCCCATCCGACCACCCAAACACCCGTGCAGCTGTTCCTTCCTCATTCCTTCCATCCACCCGTGCACCTGTCCCTCCCTCCCTCGCCCTGCCCGGTTCCCACGACCAGCGCGCCCCGCAACACGCGCGTCCACAGCGGGGGCGGGGGCGGCGCTGACGTCACCGGGGCGGGGGCGGGGGGCGTCCCTGCCTGGCGGAGGCCGAGCGGCGCACTCGGGGCTGCCCAGGCGAGCCGGGCGGGCACCGCAGCCGCGCCAGCCGGAGCCAGGCCGCCGATGCCATGGAGAGCCGGGCGGGGCAGGTGAGCGGGGGCCGCGGCAGGGCCGCTCCCGGAGCCGGGCGGGCAGGGGGCGATGCCCGCGGCGGGGGCGGGGGCGGGCCGGGCCGGGGGCTTCTTCCCGCGGGAGGGCATCTGGGCCAGCCGCCCAGGGCGAAGGGCCGCCGGGACTCCCGGCCACCAGAAGGCGGCGGGCCCGGGATGGGCCAACCGCCCAAGGAGCCCCCTCGGCGGGGAAGCCCCCGGTGCCTGGGGAGGGTCGCCGCTGCCCCCATCCCCGGACTGGGCGCTGGAGCCCGGCACCCATCTTCCCTGCCCCCCTGGAAGCCCAGCCTGGCCCATCATCCCCAGCCAAGGGAACCCATGTCCTAGAGTAATAGAATAGCAGATAAAAGAAGTAACGGAATCACAGAGTTGGAAGGGACCCTGGAGGTCTTCTAGTCCAACCCCCTGCTCGGGCGAGGGGAAAACATTTCAGCCACTCGCCTGCCAAGAGTGGTCCTATCTTCATCTTGTAGCAGGGAGTTCCACTGCTTCGCTGTGCCCTAAGCCATTCCTGGGAGGCTTCTGGGAGCCCAGAGCTGCTCTCAGGCCCTTTCTGGGCCCGCTCCCTTCCTAAGAACAAGGGAGCCGGGTTCAAGGCATCCGGAAGGAGAAGGTGCCGGTCTAGATGCCCATCCTGAAGGCTGCTCCCCATAGTGGATGCCCTGAAAGGTGGCATCTCTGCCATCCAGGCTTCTTGTGGGCCCTGGAGATGGATGGGATTCAGGACGGGTCATCCCCGACTTACGACATTCGTTCAGTGAGCGTTCAAAGGTACAACAGCCCTGAAAAAAGTGACTTATGACCGTTTTTCACACTTATAACCGTTGCAGCATCCCCCAGGGCCCTGCGATCAAATTTCAGATGCTTGGCAACTGGCATGTACTTACGACGGTTGCACTGCCCTAAAGATCATGTGATCGCATGTGCAAAGAATGTACAAAAGTCTGGAACGGTCTAGGGTCTCCTGCTTGAGCAGGGGGTTGGACTAGATGGCCTCCAAGGCCCCTTCCAACTCTGTTATTCTGTAAAGGTCTCCTGCTTGAGCAGGGGGTTGGACTAGATGGCCTCCAAGGCCCCTTCCAACTCTGTTATTCTGTAAGGGTCTCCTGCTTGAGCAGGGGGCTGGACTAGAGGGCCTCCAGGATCCCTTCTGACTCTGTTATTCTGTAAGGGTCTCCTGCTTGAGCAGGGGGCTGGACTAGATGGCCTCCAGGATCCCTTCTGACTCTGTTCTTCTGTAAGAGTCTCCTGGTTGAGCAGGGGGCTGGACTAGATGGCCTCCAAGGCCCCTTCCAACTCTGTTATTCTGTAAGGGTCTCCTGCTTGAGCAGAGGGCTGGACTAGATGGCCTCCAGGATCCCTTCCAACTCTGTTATTCTGTTATTCTATTTACAATCGTCTGACATGCAAATTCAACAGGGGAAGCCAGATTCACTTAACAGCCCCACGATTCCCTTAGCAACTGCAGCCAGGTCGTAAAATGGGGCGCAACTCACTTACTGACTGCTTCGCTTAGCAATGGAAATTGTGGGTTCCACGGGGCTTGTGGAACCCAACACAGAAGCTTTTGTGTGGGAAGGCTGGGCGAGCTTCCTTTAAATCAACCGGCAAGTTTTTTACTGCGGCATCCGAAAGAAGTAAAGACTCGGTGAAATAAGAAGAGAAGCTTTATTTTAAGTGAACAGTTTGGATTTGGGGTGTGTGAACTCAGCACTGCAGTTGGTAAGCCGAGGTTTGAGGTTTAGCAGACCTTGCACACCCCAACAATTGGGATGTGCGGAATGAACTGTGTTTCTTGTATTCTGGTGGGGTGTTTTTTTCACAATATGGGCCTCCCAACTGCGGTTCACCCATAAATCGTCCTTTGTGGGTGTTGATGTCCGTGGAGAGTTATTTGTAAAGATTTCTGGTTGATTGTTTTAAAAAAGGGTGGCTTAGAGTGTCTTTACCATAGGAACTCTGCTGGAGTGTGCATTAAAGCTTTAAAATAAATCAAATTAAATGGGGTTATATTAAATTCACAATTCTGGAAGTTCCCAAGTTGGAGATAGGACCGAAGCGATACTAATTTGCAGGCCCAGAAATTGTAAAGGGAGACATGGCTCCCTTGTTATTTAGGACAACACTGCTCAACTTCAACAACTTTAGGTTGTGTGGACTTCAACTACCAGAATTCCCCAGTCAACAAAAGAAGGGAGTGTGGAAAGGAAGAGGAGGAGAGCTGTGGGGTGCTTGGTGCCTCTGAACTTGGTGGTTTTCTTGCAGACATTTCATGGCCCAACTAGGTAACATTATCAGTGCTAGAAGGGGGGGGGAGGAAGAGGAGGAGTAGGAGGAGTAGGAGGAAGACTGGGGTCCTGGGTGCCCTCTGAACTTGGTGGTTTTCTTCCAGACATTTCATGACCCAACTAGGTAACATCATCAGTGCTAGAAGGGAGGAGGAGGAGGAGGAGGAGGAGGAGGAGGAGGAGGAGGAGGAGGAGGAGGAGGAGAGCTGTGGGGTCCTGGGTGCTCTCTGAACTTGGTTATTTTCTTCCAGACATTTCATTACCCAACTAGGTAACATCATCAGTGCTAGAAGGGAGTGGGGTTTGCAGGGAGGAGGAGGAGGAGGAGGAGGAGGAGGAGGAGGAGGAGGAAGACGACGACTGTGGGGCCTAAGCATGGTCATTTGCTTGCAGACATTTCATTAAAACCAGCTGACCTCATCTGTGCTACAATGATGAAACCTCCCTCCCTTCTGACACTGATGAGGTTATTTAGTTGGGTCACGAAATGTCTTCAAGAAAACCGCCAAGCTCGTAGACCCCAAAGTAACTTTTGCTTATCGGGGACCTGTCCTCCGTGCAACGCCAAAAATTTCTAATTTTAGTCTGTGAATAAGATATATTTTATTTGGCTTCCCAAAAGCCACCTCATCGTTTCAAATGAAGGATGCCTTGCTTAAAGTTTTTAGGAATCAAGTTTGCTGACCTGGCTTGGCGTGAGCTGCTTGCTGTGTGAATCGCTAGAGCTGGGTAGCTGCCAGAGTCGTGATGCCGCTGCGGTTGAAACTGGGTGGATCGCCTCAAAGTGTTTCACAACTTTTAAAGTGTCTGGACTTCAATTCCCAGAATTCCCCAGCCAGCTATGCTGGCTGGGGAATTCTGGGAGTTGAAGTCCAGACATCTTAAGATGGCTAAGATTGAAGAACACTGCCCTAAACCAGGGCTCAACAAACTTGGCCACTTTAAGACTTGTGGACTTCAACTTCCAGAATTCCTTAGCCAGCCATGAGGCCACCCAGGCTGGCTGGGGAATTCTGGGAGTTGAAGTCCAGACATCTTAAGATGGCTAAGATCGAAGAACACTGCCCTAAACCAGGGCTCAAGAAACTTGGCCACTTTAAGACTTGTGGACTTCAACTCCCAGAATTCCTTAGCCAGCCATGCGGCCACCCAGGCTGGCTGGGGAATTCTGGGAGTTGAAGTCCAGACATCTTAAAATGGCTAAGATTAAAGAACACTGCCTTAAAGATTAAGCTTCTTGGCCCGAGATTATCCTTCTGGCTCTGCCTTCTCCTGCTCTGCAGCCCATAATATTTTGGGCTTCTATACTCTCCTGCAGTTCACCTGGGCTGCCTCTTGGCTTCTGCAGGCTCCAGGGTAGATCAGGCCGTTCGTGCGTCAGGAAAATGGCAGCCAAACTTTTCTTGACAAAACCCATCTTGATTTTCTGCCCAAGCTTTTGTTAAAAGGGTTTTTTTTTTCCCCTCCAGCATTTGCATTCTGATAAGAGTGTTGCGTATCAGAGGCAGCTGCCATCAGAAGCAACTGTGTTCCCTGACCCTGGTTCACAAAATGCAGGTAGTCCTCTAGTTACGACGACAATTCAGCCCAGAATTTATGTTGCTAAGTGAAACAGTCGTAAGTGTGAAAAATGGTCATCTTTTTCCAGTGCCATTGTAACACCGAACGGTCACTAAATGAACCGTTTTAAATTGGGGACTTCCTGGACATCTTTGCACAAACCTTGAAAGCAGCCTTTCTCAACTTTTAAGACCAGTCGACTGCAACTCCCAGAATTCCCCAGCCAGAATTCTGGGAGTTGTAGTCCACTGGTCTAAACTAGAGAAAAACCGACTTGGTGAGCAGCCCATCTTGGCCAAATGCGGTTGTTTAACCACAGACCTGGTTAAGTATGTGTGAACTCCACCTTTGAGTTCATTCATGGAAAGGTAGAGAGTCAGCTAGGGTAGGGGTCCCCAACCTTGGCCACTTTAAGACTGGTGGACTTCAACTCCCAGAATTCCCCAGCCAGGCACGGGGGTTGGACTAGAAGACCTCCAGGGTCCCTTCCAGCTCTGTTATTCTGCAAGGGTTATTCTGGGGCTCAGTTGCGGCCGAGGACTAGCTGCATAGGGTTTCTCCTGCCTGAGCAAGGGTTGGACTAGATGACATCATCATCATCATCATCATAAAGTTGGAAGGGACCTTGGAGGTCATCTAGTCCAACCCCCTGCTCAGGCAGGAAACCCTATACCATTTTGGACAAATGGCTGTCCAGTCTCTTCTTAAAAACTTCCAGTGTTGGAGCATTCACCGCTTCTGGAGGCAGGTGGTTCCACTGGTTAATTGTTCTCACTGTCAGGAAGTTTCTCCTTAGTTCTAGGTTGCTTCTCTCCTTGATTAGTTTCCACCCGTTGCTTCTTGTCCTGCCTTCAGGTGCTTTGGAGAAGAGCTTGACTCCCTCTTCTTTGGGGCAGCCCCTGAGATACTGGAAGGCTGCTATCTTGTCCCCCCTCGTCCTTCTCTTCGTTAAACTAGACCTTCCCAATTCCATCAACCGTTCCTTGTATGTTTCAGCCTCCAGTCCCCTGATCATCTTTGTTGCTCTTCTCTGCACTCTTTCCAGAGTCTCAACATCTTTTTTACATCGTGGTGACCAAAACTGGATGCAGGATTCCAGGTGTGAGCTTACCAAGGTCCCTTCCAACTCTATGATTCCGCAAGGGTCTCCTGCTTGAGCAGGGGGCTGGACTAGAGGACCTCCAAGATCCCTTCCAAGTCTCTTCTTCTGTACTCTGTACGGAAACCAACCGGAAGATGCTTCATTCTTTTCTTTGGCTGAGAAGGAGACGCTCCCGAAGCTGCTGGACTGTGATGGAAGAACCCTTTAAAGCAGTGTTTCTCATCCTTGACCATTTTAAGGCATGTGGACTTCAACTCCCAGAATTCCACAGCCAGCAATGCTGGCTGTGGAATTCTGGGAGATGAAGTCCACATGCCTTAAAATGGTCAAGGTTGAGAAACACTGCTTTAAATATTCTCTCAAATATTCTCTTGCAAAAACGGAGTTGCATCTTCCCCTGGGAGCTTCACTTGCAGATGCTTTAGCCCCCCCCCCACTTCCTCCCCCCCTGCACACATCTGCCCAGCAGGCAACCTAGAAACTCCCACCCCCTTTGGGAGGGGTCTGCGTGGTCTCTGTGGGGGGGGGGGATGGAGATCCCTGCCCACCCATTTCTCCCATAATTCCACCCGGCCGGCTTTGAAAGCTGAAGGTCACATGGGATCTTCCCCCCCCCCCGTGGCTGAGTTTTCTAATGACCTGTCGTGCCTGATCCACGGTAATCTCAGGGGAGAATCCTTGATTACAAGCCCCTGGGATTAAGAGGTTGGCGGCTTTGCACGTCATCCCTGCCCTATCCGTGGAGGATCAGGCTGGATCGTGATCTGGTGCATCACCCGCTGTATCTGCTTCTCCGTTTGGCAAGGGCAACCGAGAGTCCCGGTTGCCATTTGGTCTTTAGAGCCTCTGAAGCCCGCGGGAAGTCCTTCGGAAAGCTTCGTATTATTCTAGCCCTCCAGTGGGGGGAACTGAGGCAGAGGGAGCCCAGGTGGGTGCAGTCAATCAAAACATGGTTTTCTTGGTGCTTGTGGAGTCCTTAGTAGTCTCTGAGCTGGGTGTTTTGCTTGCAGACGTTTCATGACCCAACTAGGGAACATCATCCGTGCTAGAAGGGAGAGGGTGTTTGGAGTGGTGGTGGTGGTGGAGTTTGCAGAGAGGAGGAGGAGGAGGAGGAAGAATGTGGGGGTCCTTGGTGGTCTCTGCGCTTGGTGGTTTTCTTACAGACGTTTCACAACCCAACTAGGGAACATCATCTGTGCTAGAAGGATTGGGGTGTGTAGGGGGGAGGAGGAGGAGGAGGAGGAGGAGGAGGAGGAGGAGGAGGAGGAGGAGGAAGACTGTGCGTTCCTTGTTGCTCTCTGAGTTTGGTTTTTTGCTTGCAGATATTTCATAACCCAACTAGTTAACATCATCAGTGCTAGAAGGGAGTGGATGTTTGAGAAGAGGAGGAGGAGGAGGAGGAGGAGGAGGAGGAGGACTGTGGGGTCTTTTATGCTCTCTGAGCTTGGTGGTTTTCTTGCAGACGTTTCATGAGCCAACTAGGTAATATCATCCGTGCTAGAAGGGAGTGGGTGTTTGAGAGGAGGAGGAGGAGGAGGAGGAGGAGGAAGAGGAGGAGGAGGAGGAGAGGAATGTGGGATCCCTGGTGCTCACTGAGCTTGCTTGTTTCCTTGCAGACGTTTCATGACCCAACTAGGTAACATCATCCGTGCTAGAAGGGAGTGGGTGTTTGAGAAGAGGAGGAGCAGGAGGAGGAGGAGGAGGAGGAGGAGGAGGAGGAGGAGGAGGAGGAGAAGGACTGTGGGGTCCTTGGGGCTCTCTGAGCTTGGTTTGCTGGCAGACGTTTCATGACCCAACTAGGTAACCTCATCCGTGCTGGTGAGTGTGGGTTTCCTCTGTCTATATACAGTAGCCTCTCCTGGCAATGTGGGTGGGGAATCTGCTTTTCTACTTGGCAATTCCTTAATTAGGGTATTGTTTTCTGCTAGATTGTCTGCCTGCTATCGATTATCCAGGTGTTGGCTGCTGGAAAGGAGGCCTTCTGGCCTTATTGCTTAGCTTTTCATGGTCTCTTTGCAACGGTGGTGAAAACAAGGTTTATCTCTATGGGTCTGTTGAGGGCTGACTTGTCTGAATGCCAGACTTGCAGGAATACCCTAGTAAAACCAAGGAGAAAACCACATTCTCACCATACATCCCCCTCCCCAAGACCGGCAGGTGGGCTACTGTATTTAAATGTGTTGCAGACCCCACATCAGTGGTGGCGAAAGCTATGGCACGCGTGCCAGAGGCGGCACTCGGAGCCCACTCTGTGGGCACGCACGCCGTTGCCCCGGAGATGACAACTGTCCCTCTTCAACCAGCCGCCCGCTAACTCGCTGAGGTCCCATGTGGCCGGATGCATCCCAGCCCCCATGCGCTCGCTGGCCTCTGTGTGCGGGGGACGATGGTGTCAGGCAGCAACCGCCCTGGCCCCTGCCTCGCCTTGACCTGTGACAATGGCACCCCCCCCCACCCTGCCTTGCCTTGCCTCGCCTCACCCCGCAGGATGGAGACCCCCAGGATCCCCCCCCAACCCTGCCCCCACAGGCGTCCCTCCCCAGGAGCAATATTATGGTCACGCCCACCCTGGCGATGCCCATCCATCTGCATGACTACCATAGCCCATCCACCAGGCGGTCCACGCCCACCCGGCCCCGGCGATACGTAGTGGGTTTTGGGTTGCAGTTTGGGCACTCGGTCTCTAAAAGGTTCGCCATCACTGCCCACACCATTTCAGACAAATGGCTGTCCAGTCTCTCTTAAAACTTCCAGTGTTGGAGCATCCACCGCTTCTGGAGGCAGGTAGTTCCACTGGTTAATTGTTCTCACTTCCTTCCTTCCTTCCTTCCTTCCTTCCTTCCTTCCTTCCTTCCTTCCTCCCTCCCTCCCTCCCTCCCTTCCCTTCCCTTCCCTATCATCCATCCTTGTGATCTCTCAGCTTGGTGGTTTTCTTGCAGACGTTTCCTTAGCCAACTAAGTAACACCATCAGTGGTCTTCCTTCTTTCCTTCCTTCCTTCTTCTTCCTTCCTTTCCTTCCTTCCTTCCTTCCCTTCCTTCCCTTTCCTTCCCTTCCCTTCCCTTCCCTTCCCTTCCTTATCCATCCATCCTTGTGATCTCTCAGCTTGGTGGTTTTCTTGCAGATGTTTCATTACCCAACTAGATAACGTCATCACTGACATGGATTCTCTCACTCACACTTCAGTCCCATCTCTTACACAACTGAAAGCAGTTGTGACATTACCCTTCCCTACCCCTGAAAGCCTGACAACTAGAGTTATGGGGAGCTACCAAGAGTGCTTGATCCACCACGGCTTCTTAAGGCTGTCACTCCAGCTCAGTTGTCTGCTAAAGCTGAGTCCGATTCCTGGGTTAGACCAGGCCCTACTCCCTCAAATCCATCAGCAAGGTCTCCCCACCCTTTATGGTCCCTGCCACGACAGAACATTGATTGGACCCAAGTTCCAGACTCCTTTCTACTGAGGCATCTCCCACGCCCCAAACGAAAGGACTTCTCTTTCTGCAGCTTTTCTTTCGGGCAGGAGAACGAAGGCCTTCCGAAGGTCCCTCTGGACACACCTGTCAGCCTCAGCACTTGCAGACTGATGACCGGCCTCAAGGTCACCCGGCTGATGGTGCGCAGGTTGTTCTTGCTGAGGTCCAGCAGGGCTAGCGAGGTCAGCCCGGTCAGCGCCTGGTCCTCCAGAATCTCAATGCTGTTCTTTGCAGGTGGAGCTCCTGCAGTCTCTGCAGAGGGAAAACAGGAGCACACGTCTTCAGACGGAGCAGAACACCCTTCAGCGGTTCCAGTCCTTACTCTGTGGGTCTTCAAGCAGGGCTCTTCAAACCTGGCCAATGCTAAGCCTTGTGGGACGTCAACTCCCAGAATGCCCTAGACGGCATTCTGGGAGTTGAAGGTTGCCTCAAAGGAGTCAAGCTCTTCTCCAAAGCACCCGAAGGCAGGACAAGAAGCAACGGGTGGAAACTAACCAAGGAGAGAAGCAACCTTAGAACTAAGGAGAAACTTCCTGACAGTGAGGACAATTAACCAGTGGAACCACCTGCCTCCAGAAGCGGTGAATGCTCCAACACTGGAAGTTTTTAAGAAGAGACTGGACAGCCATTTGTCTGAAATGGTATAGGGTTTCCTGCCTGAGCAGGGGGTTGGATTAGATGACCTCCAAGGTCCCTTCCAACTTTACTACTATTACTATTACTAAGAAAGTCCAGTTGCCTTTTGGAAAAGCAGCTTTGGGACACTCGTGACCTGGACGATTGAGGACCTCCGTAGACCAGGGGTCTTCAAACTTGGCCCTTTGGTGACTTTCCCGGCAGGGAGAACAATTGTTCAGGGGAACTGCTGGCCACCAGAAGTTGTGGGTTGCTCCGACACGGGGAGGTTTTTAAGAAGAGACCAAACCGCCACTTGTCTGAGTAGGCTTTCCAGCTCAAACGGGGTTGGACTAGAAGACCTCCGGGGTCCCTTCCAAATCTGTTATTCTGAAAGTGAGGTCCTGCTGACTGGGGGGGTGTGTGTGTGTCCTGGTGTCCTTCTGCCTTGTCTTGCTTTGGTGCTGTATTTGGCTTCTTGGGCGCCCAGCCTGCCAAAGCGGCACGTGACGGTGCTCAGACTGGACCGCCACGCCAGCCCCTTGGCTCAGTTTGAGGATGCGAAGGCAGCTCAATGCAGTAGCATTTCAGAGGATTAGGGGGGGGGGGCTTAAAGCAAAGGGTTTGCTTGAAGAAGAAGAGGAAGATTCAGGCAGCCGGGGGAGGGAAGACCCACGGCCCCCTACCCAGCTTGTTGACCCCTTGGATTTATGGTGAGACTGGGGGGGGGGGCTTAAAGACAGACATCTGTAAGCTCTCTGGGAGTCTGGGAGCTCCACGCTGCAGGCTCCTTGGTGGAGGGTGCCCCCCCCCCTAGAGCAAGCGTGGGCAACGGTGGGAACGTTACAACTGGTTCACTCCGACTCCCAGAATTTCCTGAGCCAGAAGCAATGTGTGACAACCCCAGCTGAGTCCAAAATACCAATGAAGGAGAATCTTTGTAGCTGAGGGTTGACCTGAGTGGGTCCTGGATTCCCTCTGAGGTTGGCTGTTTTCTTGCAGACGTTTCATGACCCAACTAGGTGACATCATCAGTGCTAGAAGGGAGAGTGTTCATGGAGAGGAGGAGGAGGAGGAGGAGGAGGAGGAGGAGGAGGAGGAAAGGACTGTGGGGTCCTTGGTGCTCTCTGAGCTGGGTGGTTTCCTTGCAGACGTTTCATGACCCAACTAGGTAACGTCATCAGTGCTAGAAGGGAGAGTGTTTTTGTGGAGAGGAGGAGAGGAGGAGGAGGAGGAGGAGGAGGAGGAGGAGGAGGAGGAGGAGGAAAGGACTGTGGAGTCCCTAGTGCTCTCTGAGCTGGGTTTGTTTTCTTGCAGACGTTTCATGACCCAACTAGGTAACGTCTTCAGTACCCTGAAAGGAGTGGGCTTTACTCTCTGTTTGTGTACAAGTGGTTTGCCCTGTCGATATTGTTCGAGT